>JAAGNO010030900.1:0-12005 GCA_033439905.1 Ceryle rudis
GTCTGTATTTGTCTTTTTCCCTGTGTTGATGGAAAAGGGTGCTTGATTCTCGACTTCGAGTTCCTATGGTGTTTTTTACAAGGCTTAAATCCTAAAAATCATAGAATGGTTTGGGTTGGAAGGAACCTTAAAGATCATCTAGTTCCAACTCTGCCATGGGCAGGGACACCTCCCACTAGACCAGGTTGCTCAAAGCCCCATCCAACCTGAACTTGAACACTTCCAGGGATGGGGGCATCCACAGTCTCTCTGGGCAACTTGTTTCAGTGCCTCACCACCCTGATGAGACAACTTTTCTTAATGATTTGTCTTATAAGCCCATTATCATAACGTATGAAAAAAAAATTGGTTTTGCGTTAGAAAAAAAAACATTGCAAGCTTATAAATTCTGGAGAAGAAATAAAATACCAGTTAGAAAATAGTTCTCATTCATGAATGCTCTCTTAGTAAGCAGTTTGCTTCCCCCCAACTTTTTGCTTTCAAAGCAGTCTTCATTTTGTTATTCTTTTTTGAGGTCCCTGTAGAAAGTCTTGACATGTTTTGAGGTGCATAAACTGGGTGTTGTATTGACTAGTTATCTTAGCCTTTTTGATAACTTTTGAGACATCTTTTTATGCTTGTATTCCTAAGTAAATGGTTTCTGTTATACTGTCATCCATCTTATTTAAGAGGGGTAGAGGTTTCAAAAGCACAGATTTCATCAGAATAATTATCTGGGGAAAGGTAAGACTACATTCATGCTACTGTTGAAGAAAGGGCAGTCAGTGCTCAGATGTTATGTATTCCATTTGGCAATAGACATCTGGCCAATCAGCAAACATTCACACACTCTATCTATTGTAATATGGATACTTTTAAAGAGCAAAAGGCATAAACCAGATTTCCTATTTCCTATAGATGTCATTAATCATGCTGCTATAGAACAAATTATAGGCGAAAAGCCCTATTGTTCATTTCTTCTATGTGTTATTTCTTAGCCCTTCTCCAGTGGATTTGCTAAAATATTATTGAAAGCACTGATCCTGTAGAGGTATTTGCAGGTATCAAATTCAACCTGCAGAATCATTGTGATTGAAAATAATGAGCAAAACCAAAAGAACGCAGTTTGACAAAAACATCTTAGAATCAACTTGAAGATCCATAGGGCGTATGTAGATATAAAAATATATAGATATAGATATAATATATGTAGATATATGAAGCATCATGCTGCCATTTTTAAAGTGTGGTTTTAGGTTGATAATTTATGGTCTCAAATATAGAGGTTGTTATCTTGTTCTTCGGGAGTGTAAAATAAAGTACCTCTATAGAGCATGTTGTGCAACTGTTTTAGCTGTTGAAACATTAAACACCAAGAAACCTCAAAGTTAAGATTTATTTGTCCTCCTAAATGACAAATTAGAGGAAATGTTGTTGTTTGCTTTGTTAGAATGCAGTGAAGATAATATGTACTGCTTTAGTTTTTCTGCTTTAATATCTATTAAATATTTGATTGTGTGTACAAACAAAGCAAAATAAGGAATTAATTCACTATCTCCGTTTTGCAGCCAGATCTCAGCCATTCCCAGGAAAGCAGGGTGTGTAATGGTTCCTTGGGAAGACAAGTGCTATAGCTCTGAATTTTCCCCCTTCTTCCTCCTTCCCCCCAGCTTTTATTGCTGAATGTGACATCATATAGTATGAATTATCCCTTTGGTCAGTTGGGGTCAGCTGTCTCAGCTGTGTCCCCTCCCAACTTCTTAAGTGCCCTCAATTTACCAGCAGGGCAGCATGAGAAATGGAAAAGGACCTGATGCTGCGTATGTACTCTTCAACAATAGTGAAAACGTAGTGTTATCAACACTGTTTTGGTCACAAATCCAAAACACAGAACCATACAAGCTGCTATGAAGAAAATTAATTCTGTCCCAGCCAAAACCCAGTGCAATTGATAAAATCTATTAGTATAACCCTTTAAAAAGGGATATCTGGAGATGTGTGGTGGCTATTTGAGAAGAATTTTAAGCTCTTTAAGCAAATTGGTCAAATTTATAAGGAGGCCTACAGATTTATTAATGCTTTTTAACCTGAAAGCACCACGTACCTTTTAGGTTGCACAGCAACTGACTCCTAGCAACAGTAGTAGATTGAATTTCTAAGAGCGACCATGTAGGATGTAATAATAAAGCAAGACTACAAACAGTTGTCGTGGTTTTCTTTTAATAATAAACTAGCTTGAATTTAAGGAACTTTTTGTCCCTCAAAAATAGGAAGCCCCTTGTAAGACAAAGGCACTTCAGAATACTTGTGGTAGCAAAACTAATAAAGCTGTTTAGAATGAGAGTGGCTGGGTTTTTTTTATTTTGTTGTTTGTGGTTTTTTTTTTTTTTTTACCATAATACTATGAGACAAAACAGGAAAATAAAGAATCATTAAATGGAGCATTAAGTAAGACATTTAATTCTTGCTTAAGGTGATTTGTAAATTTCAACTTCTCTTGTGAATTATTCCATTTAGGACTTACTAAAAGTCAGCAAATAAAAAGTAAACAAATGTTTTTTAAGGGATCAAAATACTTGGGGGTGTAAGTCAAATTAATGGAGTTAGAAAGAGACCTCTCCTGAAGAGGTTATTCCATAATTACTGTGGGGGTTCTTGTGTCTATGTGAAGCTTGCAGTATGAGCTAATGTCATTTAGACAACTTTTATGTTCCAAAATATACATGGTCAGTGTTTCATTATTTTTATTTTTCTGTTGTCTTCTCTTGGTTCAGCTAACACATTGTGAGGCATTTTTTCTAACTTTTTTAGAGACAAACGTAGTTTTTTTTTTCCAATCAGTATAGGATTTTGTATTTGCTGAACATGAGAAAATTGGCTATTTTAAATCAAACTAACCTTTTTCAAAAAGGTTTGTGAAATTCTTGTGAAGATTTGTATAAAATTAATTGATGGACAAATTTGCTCTGTCATACCAGTCTGTCAGTGTTTTACTTTTTCAAATGCTTTGTGTTAAAGGTGTGAAAAAGGTAGAAAATATGCAGGCAGGTAGGTGGTATGGAGATGGAATAAGACACAGAAAATCTCAAATAGTAAAATGCATAACTACACTAAAGTTTAAAATTTCTCAATTGTCTGACTTAGGAACTAGAATATTGGGTGGGTTTTTTTTTTCAATAGTAGTAAAATCTAAGTCTAAATTAAATTAATACTCTTGTTCAATTCTTGTGTCTGCTTTTAGAACAGTTAAAGTGTAGTTCTGCTAAAGTCCAAAAACTGTAGTAAAAAGCCCAATTTAGTTCTTTGTGATGTGTTATTTCATTAAAATAGCACCATTTTTTTCTGAATAACAGAGAGCTGTCCTAACAGATTAAAACATACAGTTTCAGTTAATAAAAATGATAGTTCTACCTTCATAGCATAGAAACAGAACATTGTATGGAAATATAAGCTACTTTAATGTTACTCATTTGACGTGGAATGCTTTCGTGTTGCATTCCGACAAAGTCTTTGTTAAATTGATCTCTTGAGTCAGACTATGTGAATAGTACCTTTCAGCTCAAATAGTCCATTTCAGAATGTGTTCTTCTGTGATATCGCTGACATTAGAATTCTTAGTGCAAAGCATATTAGTAGGTGAAGATAATATATTCAGTAAAACAAATGTTTATGTTTGTATTGGAATAATCATATTTATGTGGCATCTTTTTCTAAACTGAGGACTTAAAAAGGCCTTATAAAGGAACTTAGAAAGCATATTTGAAGCAGGTATCTAGGTCTGCCTATCTTTAGGGAAGTTAAGCAAGCACTTGTTTTTAAGGATGTGAATTCAGTTAATTTAAGTGGGAGTTAAGCACTTGTTTGAACAACCTTCTGAATTAGTATGGTCTTTAGACTATCAATTCAGTTATTTTTCCAATAAGGAGGTTTTAGTGTAGTAAACTAGCAACTACCACTAAAACTGAACAAACTATAGGAAATAAAAAAAGTATTTCCTATAATGTAGATGTTCGTATTCATAGCCCATAATTTTTTAAAGGTGTTTTTGTTATGAATAAAGACTTAATTCCTTAATTAGCAACATTTATGTTTATTAAATGGGGTTAATAAAAGGCAAGTAAACAGTGCTGGGTGCATGGGGAGCCTTCGCTCTACCAACACGTGTGCCCAACACAACAACAGATCCTCTTTTATACTCATTATCCCAATACATATTCATAAAGGGGAGGGCGATTACAATTAGTTTTTGGAATAGGTGTTCCTGCTTTAGCGCCTGCGTTCTCTGTCCTGGTGGTCTCTGTGGTGATCGCCCACGATGAAGATTTTAGTCTCCCTCACTGGTTCCGTCCTTCACCCGTCCTTCACTTCATCTCCTTGTCCGTATCGGGTCTGTTCTTGGCGCCCAAATGTCGCAATTAGTCAAGCAGCAAGCCTGGTTAGCCAATCACCATCCAGAGCTGTGGAAACTTTGTTTAACTCCTGTCCCTGTTTGTTAATTACTTTTGCATGGCTCATCCATTTCAGTGTCTGGTCCGGTATGCCTCACCACACCCCCGACACGAATTGTCACACTGTTTATCACATTTTTAATATATAAGCAACAGACAACTTTTACTTATAGTAGTGACCTTTTCAGAAGAGATTTATGAATTTTCATATGTCTTCCCTTATAAAGACTGATGGTAAGTATGTATCCTCAAATCGTGTAGATTACTCTGAGTTTCTGTAAGGATTTAATTTATTTTCCAGAACAGTCTTCATTATATTCATACAACTCCCTCCTCCACCTTCTCCAATCTAGCTCATTTATTATATATTGTATATATACTTATCTTCTTATAGATTATCTTCTTCTAGAATAGCCGTTCCCTAATACAACCTGAGTAACTGGGTTTGCAGGTTAATGTTCCCAGTGCATCCAGAACTAACTTATTATGATGACTGCTCTATGACTGTTTAACTAAATTATGTTGTAGTAGGTTAACCTTGGCCAGATGCCCACCCACCTGCTCTCTCATTCCCCCTTCTCAACATGACAGGGAGAAAATAAGATGGAAAAGCTTGTGTGTCAAGATAAAGACAGAGAGATCACTTGCCAGTTCCCATTGTGGGTAAAATAGACTCAACTTGGGGAAAATTAAATGAATGTACCGTCAATTAAAAAATAGATTTAAATGGTGAGAAACAAAGACCAAAATTAAAACACTTCCTCCCCTCCCCCCTTTTCCCAGGCTCAAAGTCACTGCTTCATTCCCAACTCCTCTACCTCCTCCTCCCTGCCCTAGTGGTGTAGGGGGGATGGGGAATAGAGGGTTGCAGTTCATAACAGCTCTTCTTTGCCACTCCTTCATCCTCACACTTTTCCTGTGCTCCAGCATGGGTCCTTCCTATGGACTACAATCCTTGGGGAAATGACTGCTGTTGTGAGTTAACCCCAGTAGGCAGCTATGTACCACACAGTTGCTCACTCACTACCCTCACAGTGGGATAAGGGAGAAAATTAGAAGAGTAAAAGTGATAAAACTTGTGGGTTAAGATAAAGACAATTAAATGGGTAAAGCAAAGCTGCACATGTAAGCAAAACAAAATAAGGAATTAATTCACTACTTCCTGTTGGCAGGGAGATGTTTAGCTATTTCCAGAAAAGCAGGGCCTCAGCATGGGTAATGGTTACTTGAGAAAATAAACACCATAACTCTAAATGCCTACCCTCCCTCCTTTCCCCCAGCTTTTGCTGAGCACAAGGTCATATGGTATAGAATATCCCTTTGGTCAATTGGGATCAACTGTCTGGGCTGTGTCTCCTCCCAACTTCTTGCCTGCCCCCAGCCTACTCACTAGTGGAGCATTGTGAGAAATGGAGGTGGCCTTGATGCTGCATAAGCACTGTTCAGGAATAGCTAAAATACCAGTGTATTATCAATGCTGTTTTAGTCACAATTCCAAAGCACAGCACTCTACAAGTCGCTATGAAGAAAATTAACTCCATCCTAGCCCAAACCAATACAACTGTGTGTGTCCATGGGCTGATGTTCCTGCCTAAAAACCTGCTTGTGCATGGGTTCCTCTCTGTGGGCTACAGTTCCTGCTGAGAGCCTTCTCCAGCATGGGCTTTCCATGGGCTGTAGCTTTCTTCAGGGCATATCCACCTGTTGCAGTGTTGTCTTCACCACAGTCTGCAGGGGAATCTTTGCTCTGGCACGCCTCTTCCTCCTCCTTCAATGACTTCGGTGTCTGCAGGATTGTTTCTCAGAGGGAGGGCACCTCCTCTCCCTCTCACTCTACTGTGCAGCATTTTTACTCTTTCTTAAATATGTTATCACAGAGGCGCTGCCAGCTTCACTGATGGGCTCAGCTTTGGCCTGTGTGGGTCTGTTATGTATCTTGCTGGAACCACCTATGATAGGCATGGGGACAGCCCCTGATCTTTCTTCACAAAGGCCGCCTGTGCAACCCTCTATGGTCTGAACACTAATGGAGTCTGACAACACATAAAACAAAGCTTTATTGAGTTGGTAAGAAAGATGAGCAAAGACATGTCCATACAATGACTCACCCAAATCACCATTAGCAAACATAAGTGATGCCATGGCTCTGGCAGACTGTCGAGTACACTTGATGATCATCCGAAGATGAACTGTTCCATAATCTTCCCCGGAACTGAGGTCAGGCTGACAGGCCTGTAGTTCCCTGGATCCTCCTTCCTGCCCTTTGTGTAGATGGGATGAAAAAGCTTGTGGGTTGAGATAAAGTCTGGGAGATCAACTTGGGGAAAACTGAAGTTAACTTATTGTCAGTTAAAATTGATTTGGCTAGAGAAAAACAAAGACAAAACAACAGTTTCTCCCCCCCCCCCCCCCAGGTTGACCTTCACTCCTTCATTCCAAACTCTCCTGTTGTATCCCATACTTCCATCTGCCCCCTGCCCCTGCAGCACAGAGGGGGTTGGGGAACAGGGGGGTTATGGTAAATAATAGCAGTTTCTTCCTGTCACCCCTTTTTCCTCCTATTTCTCCCCTACTCCACTGTGGGCCCTCTCCATGGGCTGCAATTCCTGTCAGAAGAATCTACTCCAGTGTGGGCTTTCCACAGGCTGCAGCTTCTTTCAGGGCATATCCACTTGTTCAGGTACTCTATGGGCTCTAGTGTGGATACCTGCTCCACCATGGTCCCTTCCATGGGCTGCAGGGGAATATCTGCTCCAGTGCCTGGAGTACCTTCTCCCCCTCCTTCTCTGACCTTGCCATTTACAGCGTTGTTTCTCACACCATTTTTCCTCACTCCTTCCACTGGCTATGTGTCCTTTTGCCCTTACTTAAATATATTATCACAGAGATGTCACTAGCTTTGCTGATTGGGACAACTTTGGCCAGTAGTTGGTCCATTGCCAAACCAGCTGGAACTGGCTCTGTCTGACACAGGGTAGCCCCTTACCTCTTCTCACAGAGGCCAAACCCATGCAGCCCATTGTGCTTCTAAAACCTTGCCACGTAAACCCAATACAAAACAAGTAAAATCCATTTAACTGATGTTAATGTAAAGCTAAATAATATTACAGAATGTTTAAAAGGTACTATATTTTGTGTGTGAAGGAAATTTTAAACACTAAAAGATTACCAGTAAAAATCTTATGTTGGCACTAATGTAGTTCTGTGAAAGAATACAAGACAATTTTCTGGGGCTTATCTACTATGTCTATAGTACTGTAGCATGTATGATAGCTTCTTTGAATTAATTCACCCATACCCAGTATTTGTTCTGGGATCATATAGTGTGTTTATGGCATAATTATCTGCTAAACAGAGCAAAGAACATGAATGAGCTGTTTTTATGCTAATTGAATACTGAGGGCCCAATTTTGTAGACCTGTATTGTATAAGTCCATAGTACTTTAATAGCATTCTCTACTTCTGTATGGTTGTGACTTGAAAGTTGGGCATAAATTGCAGAGCTGTAGTAGTAGGGGAGCTGTAGTGGTGACCTGTGTGGGAGGAGGCTATGAACTGCCCTGTGCCAGTCATGACCACTTCCAGACAGCTCCGAAACTGATGGAAACAACCCATCTTGTAACCTGTAATGAACATAAGGGAAGTTGAGACTAGGAATGGGGAGGGTAGGTGTTTGGCTGAATATGTGCTCGCAGCCCAAAAAGCCACCCGTATCCTGGTCTACATCAAAAGAAATGTGACCAGCAGGTCGAGGGAGGTGATTCTGCCCCTCTGCTCCGCTCTGGTGAGACCCCACCTGAAGTACCGTATTCAACTCTGGGGTCCCCAACATAAGAAGCATGTGGACCTGTTAGAGTGAGCCCAGAGGAGGGCTACGAAGTTGATCAGAGGGCTAGAATGCCTCTCCTATGAAGAAAGGCTGAGAAAGTTGAGGTTGTTCAGCCTGGAGAAGAGAAGGCTCTGTGGAGAAGGAAAGAGAAGTGAAGAAGGAAAAACTTCTTCCCTGTGAGAGCGACAGAGCACTGGAACAGGCTGCCCAGAGAGGTTGTGGAGTCTCCTTCTCTAGAATCTTTTGAGACCCACCTGGATCTGTTCCTGTGTGGCCTGCCCTAGGTGTTCCTGCATTGGCAGGGGGTTGGACTCAATGATCTCCAGAGGTCCTTTCCAACCCCTACCATTCTATGAACTGTCTCACCATGTTTCAGCTATTCCTATGATATAACTTTCTGACTGGGTGTGGAGCTCTAGTTCCTCCTGTTTGTTCCCCAGGCTGGGTGCATTGGTATACATACACATGAAGTGGTTGGTCTTCTGGCTCTCATCTTGAGAGGCAGCTAAGGAACATTTGTCATTGCTCTGGTTGGCCTGGCTTATTTCTCTGTTGGTTGCAATGTCATGAGCATTGCCACTTTGAATGCCCCCCCTCCCCTGAATCCTTCAGTTTAAAGCTCACCTCACCATGTTGACCAGCCTGCTGCCAAAGATTCCCTTGCTTCTTCTAGACAGATGGATCCCATCCCTCCCTAGAAGGGTATAGTCACTGAAGAATGTCCCATTGTCATATAAGTCAAAACCCTCACAACAGCACCAGTCATGAAGCCAGAAGTTGATTTGCATTATACATCTATTTCTGTCTGCACCCTTTCCTCTAACTGGTAAAATAGAGGAAAAGATAACTTGGTACAAATAATTTTCACTTGCACCCCCAGGGCTTTGTAGCCTGCTTTGATTCTGCTCAGGTTCTGTCTCATGGCATCACTCATGCCCACATGAAGGAGTAGCAATGGATAGTAGTTAGTGCTCTTGACGAGTTTTAGTACCCTCTTGGCAACATTTCAGACCTTAGCTCCCAGGAGGCAGCATACCTCTCGTGATTCCCTGTCAGTTCAGCAAACGGGCTGTGGGTTCCTCCCAACAGTCCTCTTCCAACTGACAGTGGGTTCCTCCCAACAGAGAGTCACCCACTACGAGCATCATCACTTCCTTTTGCGGTATCCACTATGTGCTGCTGGTACAGTTTCTCCTTGTAGAGCTTGCTCATGGGTGTCTACAGCTGTTGAAGCTTCATATCTGTTTTGTGTTGTAATGCTAGAGAGTGGGGATTGAAGCAAATGGAGATGGTTGACAAGTGGTATCTCTCAGGGGTCTGTACTGGGACCAGTGCTGTTCAATAGCTTCATCAATGACATAGTGGGATCAAGTGCACCCTCAGCAAGTTTGCAGATGACACCAAACTGAGTGGTGCAGTTGACACACTAGAGGGATGGGATGCCATCCAGAGGGACTTGGACAATCTCAAAAAGTGGGCCTCTATGAACCTCATGAGGTTCGACAAGGCAAAGTGCAAGGTCCTGCACCTGGGTCAGGCTAGAGTACAGGCTAGAGAATGATGTGATTGAGAGCAGCCCTGCAGAGAAGGACTTGGGGGCAATGGTGGATGAAAAATGGACATGAGCCCACAATGTGTCCTCTCAGCTCAGAAGGTCAACTGTATCCTGGGCTGCATCAAAAGAAGTGGGGCCAGCAGGTCAAGGGAGGTGATTCTGCCCCTCTACTGTGCTCTGGTGAGACCCCAACTGGAGTACTGTATTCAACTCTGGGGCCACCAACATAAGAAGGACATGGACCTGTTAGAGTGAGTCCAGAGAAGGGTCACAAAAATGATCAGAGAGCTGGAACACCTCTCCTATGGAGCAATGTTGAGACAGTTGGGGTTGTTCAGCCTGGAGAAGAGAAGGCTCCAGGGAGATGTTATTGCGGCCTTCCAATACTTAATGGGGGCCTTAAGAAAGATGAGGTCAATTTTTTTAGCAGGCCCTGTTGTGACAGGACAGGGGGGTGATGGTCTTAAACTAAAAGAGGGTAGATTTAGACTAGATACAAGGAAGAAATTTTTTAGAATGAGGGTGGTGAAACAAGTTGCTCAGAGAGGTGATAGATGCCCCATCCCTGGAAAGGTTCAAAGTCATGTTGGATGAAGTTCTGAGCAATGTGATCTAGTTAAAAATGTCCCTGCTCACTTCAGGAGGGTTGGACTAAATGACCTTTAATGGTCCCTTTCCAACCCAAACCATTATATGATTCTATGTATCTTTCAATTCTTTTTGAAGAACTGTCTCTGTATCTATCTCTTGATAGTTGTGCATATTCTAAGCTGTAGATTGTATTGTTGTCTTGGCCTGTTCTCTGTGCAGTAGACTTTTTCATGTTTCCCCTTTCAATCATTTGGGGAGGGGAGAGAAAGAGAGGTGTTATTTGGCCAGTCAGTGTTAGCCTCTTAGTTTTTCTGATTTCATACTAGGCAGAGATAGAGCAACATGTATCTGAAACTGAATAACTCTTGTCTACTGAAAATAGATCTTCGCTGTAGTTGATTACCACTGTTATTTGGTGTAAAATTAGGATAAATAAGCTCCTTTGAATTTTTACACTGAAGATTTTGATGAATTTTAATTCCTTTTATGCAGAAAGTTCTTATGGTATACATGAAGTCACTTGTTTTACAAACATTCTCCATTTCTTCTATTTCCTTCTGCTAAAAGTGCACTGAGCTCTATAGATCCTCAGCCTTTTGGTAAACAATACTGATTTTGAATCCTGTAACAAATTGGACTTTTACTACCTCTTTACTAAAAGCAACAAAAGTAAATCCATGTCTCTTAACAAGTGGAAAAGAATCTTTTCTTCTTAGGGAGCTATTGATAATGTTTCCTTAAGGTACAAACATCACAACAATGTGGTGAACAAACACCTACTACTAGAAAGACTGTGGTACTCCTTCCAAGATTTATTCTGATGTAGTCTTCATCAGTACTGAGTCCTTTGGCATCAGGAGGGTCAAGGTTGCTATTCAGCCCTGAGGAAAGTCAGTCTTTGCCATCAATACTGCCTTTTATGGTTTATCTTACTAAATGATCTACAGTTCAACAATGATCTTGTGCTGAGTTTTTCTAAAAGCAGATGCCTAAGTGTAAGTTTACATAATTGCTATTAGTGTTTTGTATCCAATGAAAGGCTGTTTGGGATTAAGTGACAAGACACATGGGGTTTGATTTATCACTTCTAACTATTAACTGGAGTATATGAGGATAGGTAACGAGTTCTGACAGTTTATTTGTTCCAGTCAGGGTTTTCAGGCATGGAAATGAGAGTACTAATCTATTTAATGTACCGTGTACTATTATCATTTTACCATTGTATCTCAGCAGATCAGAGACTTCACTGTTCTTATGCTTACAAGGCTGAAAATTATAATTGTCTTGATTTTATAGATGGGAATTTGGGCAAGCAGTGACTTAATCAAGGTCATGAAAGGAAGACTGGGAAATCAGGGGGCTAAATTTAAATCTCCAGATTCTTAGACAAATGTCTTCACTGCATAGACTAACATTCCTCTGAAAAATAAGATTTTGACCTGCCTAGCACAAGGAATCTCATAATTAAGGAATAAAATGTTTTATTTACTACATAGATTCATAATTCCTTTTAAAAATGTGAAATTCATAGAAACATAGAAGTGTCTGGGTTGGAAGGGACCTCTAGAGGTCATCTAGTCCAACCCCCCTGCTGAGAGCAGGG
>JAAGNO010030902.1:0-35034 GCA_033439905.1 Ceryle rudis
CCTAGGCATTTTAGGGACTACCTGATTGGCCCGGTTTATACAACATAACAAAAGTTTTTAATGCCCCCCCCCCTTTTATTAAAAACCTTTTTTTTTTTTTTAACTTACCTATTCTCATGATAAAACCTAATGGTGCCAACCAAACAGACTCAAGCCTGCCAACTAGTCCCTTTCACTTCCCAAGATGGTGACACCGCCCCTGACAGATCCCCCTCTCCTCAGCAGATGGATCACCATCCCCTTCAAACTTCAGCTAGTCGGCTCACAAATGAAAGCCTGCTTCAGTAGTTAAAAGCTGGCCACTATTTGTATTACTCACACAGTCTACAAAACAAAGTAAATTCCTTACTATTAATCACTATCATGGAAGATCACACGAGCGGTTACATTACATGACACTTACTTGTTGGGAAATGGGCAGAGGATGTGCAGTGCTTTTCACAACACTTACACGCAGCTTCTGTGCTTGTACCAGCTTTTGGAAACCACTCACCAAAGCTAGCTTCAAGAATGAGACCATATTATTGTCATTCCTAGGCTTACAATTTTTGTGTCTCACTTGATTTTAAGTCTGATTCCTCAGATATCAAGAATGTCATAGAAGATAAACAGATATAGTAGAGGGCCAAAATGAGGAACAGCCCCACTCAGCTAATGGCCAGCCATCAGAAATTAGCCTCTGTCAAAGCAGCATTGTTTTGACTCAGATTCTGAAGTACACTGTCACAATCTGGTCAGGCTCTTATCCTGCCTTGAATATAAACATACATGAGGTTTCTTTTACCACATATTTTGGGAAACATCGACAGCTCTTGGCAAGCAAGAGGCAAGAGATGACTGAGAAGCTGCTGGCAAGCCCTTTGAGCTGATGTCATCTTACAACCTGACTAGAGCTCTGGGTGCACACAGTCACATGTATGCACAGCTAACAATCACCAAACTTTTGTTATGGCTAAAAAAAATTAAATAAGTTATTTTTGGCTGAAGAGGTCTCCCTTTCAGACTTGCTACGTTGCTTTCTGGCTCCAGCTGGCATCTGGAGCACCTGACATCGAAACACCAGGATAAATCTGTCAGGGAGCAGCAAGATCAGGGCTGCTCCTTAAAAAGAGGTGAGTCAGGAGCCAAGGGGGAGCCTTGATCATCAGTCCCACAGTGCCAGAGATAGGTGAGCAGGACAGAAGCAGACATGATGGACTGACCCAACCAAAAGTTCAGGTCAAAATACAGTATAATGATGATGAGATAGGTCTAAGGTCAAGCCAGGAAATCCATCCCTGGGTCAGGAATAGGATCAGGTCCAGTGATCATCAGGCAGTTTAATAATGATAAAAAACATACCAGGAAGCCAATCCATAGGTTGACATTCTGCTCAGGGAGCTTCATAGCCAGGCAGAGGCATAGCCATGTCTGTAGAGAAGATCATCACTCCTTCAGTATAGCTTAATCAACGAGTGATTGCCCAGGGCTGCTCTTAAATAGAGCTTCTGGGCCCATGGGTGTGGGACTCAGGTGAGGCATCAGGACCATAATGAGCTCCAACAAAACCAAGGGCTCTGGGTAGTCTGGGATAATTTTTTATTTACAAACTGCTTTCCACGTGTTGCCTCCCTACACACATAGTAACTGACCTCTCTTCTTCAACACAATCCACCTTTTTTCTAAGCATATTTCCCTCCCTTCCCTCACTGAGGTAATTTTTCCTCTCCAAATCCAGTCATATAGATCCTGTTGGCTTCACTCTCTACCGTTTTCCAGTCTTTTCTTTGTGACTTACAATAGACTTGCAAATGTTTGGGAATAATTTGCTGGTTTGTGTAACTAAGATGGGTTTTCTCGCTATTATAGGCTTGAAGGAAATACACCTAAACTTATGTCATGCTGCAGTTACATATTTTACTATATTAAATTTGTGTGTGTGTGTCCTATGGAGGATGTATCAGCTAATAAACTGAGGAACGCATCAGGCTGAAAATTCTAGTTTCTTTGGAAATGCCAGAATCAGGGTTGATTGTGCAACTTTATTTGCTTCCCTTCCACTTATATATTTATTTATTGATTACTAGATCACATACTGTTGGGATTTTTTCACAAGCTTTCTGCATCATTTAATACATGGTTCTGATTGAATGTGCTGTTACCTCATAATGTTTTGTCTGCTACTCTCACACTATTAAAATGCTATCTTGAGGTG
Source organism: Ceryle rudis (assembly GCA_033439905.1). Lineage (NCBI taxonomy): Eukaryota > Metazoa > Chordata > Aves > Coraciiformes > Cerylidae > Ceryle > Ceryle rudis. The sequence goes on from JAAGNO010030902.1 coordinate 2,195, forward strand.
AGAATTATTCTTTTACACATAGACATTTCAGTGGTTCTCATTTCTGAAGTCTCACAAACAATAAATCAGTACATATTCAAAACACCTCTTCCAGCTAAGGGGAGATTATCAGTCCCATTTTATAGGTGTAAAATTGGGCTAGTAAGAGATTAAGTTCAAAAGTATGTACTATATTTGAGTGTACTAAGTGAGATACCTGAGCCCTTGTTTTTTCTGTCTGTGTAGCACTGTTAAGCATTTTATATAATCATAGAGAATTTTCCACTGACTTCAGCTGCAGACATAACTGCCTGGCACTTGGATTAATAAAAGAGCTGTTAGGTCACAGAGTCTGACTTCCTGTATTTTACAGACCTATATATACATTTCATTCAGTTATCCCTGTAATTAGCCCAATAATTCAGGATTATCCAAAGTATAAAGCAAGTAATCTAGGAAGGCAGCTACTCTCAATTTGAAGACCTCAAGAGATAAAGAACCGATAATTTGCTTGGGTTTGATTTTTGAGGGGTGATTAATTACTTTCACTGTTAAAGGTTTATGCCAAATTCCTCATCTGAATCTGCCTAGCTTCAGCTCACAGACGTAGATTCTTACTTTACTTTTCTGGAGTAAAGATTCTTTTTTTACAGCTGCTATATACTCCTCAGGAATATATTTGTTACCTCTATTCAAGTCACATGTCAAAAAGTTTGGTAGGCAACCCACTGATAGACATGTTCTTCAGCTCTTAAATTGTTTTTGTTGCTCTTTTCCACGCTAGTTTTTAAGTCTTTCTGCCTTTTTTTTTTTTTTTTTTTAATTTAAACATCAGTCCAAGATGTGACTCTCAGGAGTTAATTGCAGCAGGTTTGAAAAATTTTCAAGTCAGTTTCCAGTATTTCAAACAAAGGCAAAAAGTTGAGGGACAGAAGGTTAATTTCTGCAGAGAAGTGTGATTTAAAGGATTTTATCAGAATTTCATTTGGACTTTTTGGCACATTTAGGGACAGAATCCAATTCGCTAAGATGCCTTTCAGCTGCTTGAACTATAAAAGTGCCCTTTCTTCTTCTGCTACTCCCTGACTCATAATTTATGCATTTTCCAACTTTTGGAAGAAATGAAGCAGAGGTCCTGCAAACAAACTCCTCCCTAAATTCAACTTTAGCTTTAGAGTAGATCCACCTGATGGACCCTTCAGAAAGGGACTCGTGGAAAAAATCACTCATGGTTGTGTAATTAAAGACTGGTTCATAATGTTTATGTACAAGGAAGGAAAGTGAAGGTTGTGTTTCCTAAAATTTGAGTGCTTAACTTTTTGACCTTAATAAGGTTCTTTACACATGATAGATAGACATGGTGATTCCTAGGCTTGCCACAAAGCAAACTGGAAAAAAAAAAAATCCCTCTGGCAGCTGTATATTGGCACACACATGAATCACCAAGGCTGGTACTTTGACCTTCATTTCATGAAGAGCAGGCATGTGTTCGCATTCATCACCCATGGACCTATGGACATCTTTGCAAATATTTTCTGTTAGGAGAGAACTGGTAACACTCAGGACAAGCAAAATCCTGGGCTATGAAGGGAAAAGGTCACAGTGGAGGCAGGCTTTCCTTCTCCATTCCCTCCAGTTGATCTGTATCTTCAGGATGAGTCTATCCTATCTTGGCTCCTTGGGCAAGTCCCATTCTCTTCACGTAGTTGGTTTTAATATCTGCACTATTCTTCCCTGTCCTAGGTATCTTGCCCACTGAGTCCCAGTGTTTACCACCAGTGCCACTGGCTTTGTCTGACCCATCCAGTGCTTTTATCCCTGTCTCTGTTTATGGTCTCTCCTCTCCCTGACAGTACTCTGCTTCCTGCTTATTTTTTCTCTCAGACTCCCTCCTGAGACACCTGGTCCATTCACCCCTTTATTTCAGAATCTCTCTCCAGCCCCTCCCAATTCTCTATTTGCAGCTTGATCACCGTGAGATGTGTTCAAGATATGTCAAGATACTTGTCCACACCCTGCTCTTCCTTGGTCCATAACTCCTTGCCCAGCCACTCCTTGCTTTCCTTATTGATGCATATCAGATCACATCTGTACTGTCTCTCCACACAGAATTTTTGTCCCACTGGTCCCCACTGCTCTTGGCTTGCATCCTTATTCTTACCCACCCAGACCTTTACTTCCATTTTCTCTCTTCCACAACAGTCTTCAATCCCAGTTTCATCACCTGACTTTCCACTGCTCTCTCTCCAAATCCAGTCCTTTTTCCAAAGGCTAGTTCTTGTTTTTTCTATGTTTGAACCATGGCTTTCACGTGCAGTGCTGTAGCCTTGACAGGGAGCATGGTACACACACTGAAGGGGACAGATACACAAAAACATTGCCATGCAGTAGCACATCCTGTCAGCTTTCAATGACCATAAACCATAAATCTGTCTCTGTGACAACTCTTACCATGCTGTAAATGTAAGGTAGTTTATTTGCCTTTTATTGAAGGTTAGATTGCCGTGAATTACACACACACACCCATTAATGCAGAGTAAGAATGAACAGGAATAATCGCTACATGTCAGTTCACACAAAGTAATTTGCTTCCCTATATTTGTTTGTTCATGTTTCCATGCCTACAGACTCCCTTGTTTCAGTTCAGTACCTGTAGCACCTGAGACTTGCAGTTGCAGGGAAGATCTCAGTGAGCCTCTGCACTTCAGCAACAAGTTCAGGGCAGACAGACACTTTGATAGGTTTGGAGTAGATCTTTGGCAAGACTGCACTTAGTATGTGCTAAATGCAGGTACTGAAGTTTGAAACTTGACCAAATTTGGCCAAACTGTCATAAGAGTGAAGGAATACAAGGACTGCTCCACTTCATTAGCTTTTTTCATAGCTGGAGTTGTCAGTTTTCCAAAGAAGCAGTCATGGGTGTTCTTCACTATAGGCAAACCAGAAACTCTTCCTTTGCTTGTAAGTGTGTATGTGTAAGGGTAGTTAGCTTCCTAATTTACTTGAAATTCTCCATATATTCTTCACAAGGGAGGCACTCAGGGTGGAATATTCCAGTCGGAATAGCCACCAGAAGAAAAATTTTTCAAAAGGTAAACCAGTACCTTATAATAAGTTATAGGCAACCTGCATATCACCACTCCTCTGACAATGCTGCACTGTTACACACCACCATGATTGGCCACTAAAACCTGATGATGTGTCTCCTTGGAACCCGGTCACAGAAGGTATTGATAAAGATATGTTCTCTTCAAAATATAGATATTTACATAGTGCAGTCTGGTGTAAACAAAGAACAAACTGTAATTGCATCTACACAATCTCCTATAGAAACACTTGTGATCTAAATAGGAATAATAATAATGACAATAACAATAATTATAGTAATAATAATAATAATATGCTTGAGCACTAAACATAAATGTAAGCCCAGGACTGTTTTCAACCATGCACTTAGACTAATATATATTAACATAGCATAAAGCTGGGCTGAGTGATAGAAAACACGTTTCTTGGTACTTGTGGTTGCACAATAGTATAAAAAGAGTCCTGGCATTCTATAGGTCTCTGGACAATTCTGCTATTGATATGTTGTGAGTCACTGCAAACAGACCATCGTATGTTTCTGAATCACTTCCTGCTCAAGGGGTTCCTCCACTTCTCCCAGAGATTGTATGCTGGGGAGGAATTCAGTGGGCTAAAGCCCTGGAGACCCATTCTAAATGCTTTCCCTTTCCCTTCCTTTCTGTGCAGTTGAATGACTCAGAGAAGATGACACCTTGAACCAATGTCACTTTTCCCCTGTTGCGATTGGGAGAACTCTATGTGGAATCCAGAAGGAAATTTAATTTAATATTTTATTTTAAGGAGATCCTTTTTGTTTTGCTTTGATTTACTTTTTGCTGTTGGCATTTTGAGTCTTACACAGTTTGGATGGGAGGGAAGGGGTTTGGAAATTAGAAGCTGTGCTGTGATAAAATAAAGGACATTTCAGCTATTTTCAATACAATTGCAATGCTCTCTGCCCCAGAAGTATTAAGGCCCAGATCACAGAAATGGTCATTAGATACTTAAGTACCTCTGAGGCCTAATTAACTTTGCAATTAACCAGATGCATTTTGATTCCTGGAACATTCATAGGCTTCTCTTAGATCTGTGCTGTTGATTTGTTGATATTCTGATAACCTAACAGACTGCAATCCTAACAGAAGACAGTAGGTAGACAATTACAAAATTAAAAGTCTTGTGCAATTTGGAATGTCCCAGTAGTATTCCTTTGCATAAAAAGTAATGTCACCAGACTATTTTAATATATTTCATGGGAAAAAACAAATCTGCCTTTAAGGGAAATGAAATCTTCTCCTACTATTTACAATGCTCCTGCTTCTCCTACTATTTACAATGCTCCTGCTTTCATTTGACATTTCGACTGGAAAATGCTGTGCTGATGACATTTTTGCGCCAAAATATAAGCCATTGTGAATTGCAGAAACCTTGCACTTCAAGTATTTTTTGGTTTGTTTTTCCCAAGTTATACTGGACTAATATGTGATCTTTTGGCAACTCAGTATCATGATGAAAGTACAATCAGTTTCTGAGTAATTGCAAAATTATTCTGACTTCAAGAGATGCTTATCCTGAATGCCAGCTGATGCAGTACTTTCTCATTAAATGGCAGTAAACAGTATTCCTGAATGAGCTGCACCCGTTGATCAGAATTCATTTAAAGCAATCATATCTGAAGGAGATGCACTTTACTGGGGCCTGATCTTCTCCTGTCCATCAGTGCATAACATGGGCCTGCGATCAAGGTGGCCTGCTGCCACTTGCTTTCAGAAAACCTCTTAAAAGTACAATTCTCCATGTGTATCTTTGCCAGTGAAAACATAATATACAATGGCAGGTATGTGTATACAGCATAGTAACTAATATTGTGTCTTTCTGAGGTACCCCGGAGAGTTGTATGGACCTTCCCAAAATCTCCACCGTTGCAAAAACACCAGCACAGTTGAGCACCTGAGTTTCTTCATTCTTATGGTGGCATAATTCAGGATGCAGCTGCTTCAGCCAGCTCTGATCACCCCCTGCTTGAGACCTTCCTGAGCAAAATAATTGATTTTGTGATCTTCATCTCTCTGTCACTTCCAAAAATAGTCACCTATGTTTTAGAGACGAAACGTCCATTTGTTACGAGATCCTCACTAATTCAAAGCTACCATTTCAGTTCTCACTACTGCTAGTAACTGTATAGGTTTTTTTTTTTTTTTCTTTTTCCTTTTGGCATAGATCGTCTGCTTTGCTTTCCTGTAGGAGTGGACATTTCCAGGATCTCAGTTCTTAAAACTTTGTTTTATCTCATTTGTTTCTTTGTAGATACTCCAGGCTTTGGTGTCACCAATTTCAAACACTGTGGGCATTCTTACTTCTTTAGATTTTTGTGGAAGGAAATCTTTGTAGCTGACAAACCACTCATCTTCTGTACAGTCCTGTAATTTAGCAATGCTAAATGCATTTAACCTACTTACTCTTTTCCAGTGGGTTTTTTGCTTGGTTGGTTGGGTTTATTTATTTATTTATTTTGATACGGCTTTCCACCAACCCGTTGTCCTGACTGTAAATTCTGACTAGTAAATTTCTCCTACTGAGTTCACCACAGACTGCTTAAACTCAGATCCACTAACTGGCAGTGCTGTGTTAGCCATTAGCTATGCCAGGTGACTATATATAGTAAAAATGGGTATTATCACCTTTATGGCTGTCTAGTAAAGCTGCCTCAAATAAATACCTCATTTCTCCAACATAAAGGAATTTATGCCAGACTGCATCAGTTGACCAACAGTTCCCGTGCTATGGAACACTTGTCTGGCCTGTGCTTTCAGTATATGTGACAAACCTTAACAGGTTCCCTTTTCCTTGGAAGATATCCTCAAACTCTTTTTCGACTGTTTTGATCTTCTGCCTCTTTGGTGAGTTACCTCTTTAATGAGATGAAGGGAGTGGCATGTTTTTATTCATGGATAATTTTTTTTCCCTCGGTGTGATTAATAATTGTACTTCTTCCAATTTGCTAATTGCCCATGAGTTTAGTCACAACTCTAATAGGAATTAGCTCACCACACTAAGTCCTGGGATTCACCTGTTTATAGTAAATTGCCCGTGGTTTTGCTTTCCATCTTAACATGTCCACTCCTGGCAATACTTCAGCTTGCACCAGCATCCATGTTCAAGGCACAGGCACTTCATTTGCTTTCGAGATGATAGTGCTTTAGTCCTCTTCAGCACTGCTCACTGGTCCCACGAAGAGTCATCTGAGGACATGGTGCTATTGTCCTCTTTGTCCATGCTGGAGAAGCTCTTGGAAAGTGATAGGAATTACTGTGGTTCTTGAAGGTTTTTCCAAATACCAGCCATTGTCCCAAATTAACGTTGTTTGTAGATGTGTGTGCTGCTTTAGGAGGATGGCAGCTCCATGCTCAATGTACCATTCTGCTGCCAGTCAGTCTGTTATAACAGCCTAAATCCTCTGCAGCATGGTAGCACTGTCTGTCTTATGTAGGTTTTAGTCTGATTTAGGCAACTTCTTTTGGCTGTCAAATGTTAATGGCAACAAAAAATAACTCTGGCTCCTCCAGTAGATTTTGATTGCTTTCTCTCAGGTTCCAGCCACATTTGCTCTCTTCCTGGAGACTCAGTTCCTCAAACTCAAGGAGCTTGGCTCTTTAACCCCCTGACAACCACAAAATCTGCTGCATTTTTGCCTGGTTATTGTACTGTTTAATGACATATGTTTAATATGTTTCATTTTTATGTGGAAGCCAGTATTCTTCAAATTCCTGTGATACAGCATCCTGGTGAGCCTCAGATGTCAGGCATAATTAGAAGCATCCAATACTTCAGCACCAGCTATTGTCAAAAATAACGCCACCTCCAACTTGTCACAGAAACATTCAGCTGAAGACTCACTTGACATCATATTCCACAATCACTGAAGGCCACATACTAGAAGTGGAGGCCAAAATGGATCTCACAGATCTATACACAGTCACCACAAAACACTGCCCAGCACCTTAGTGCAAACTAGGCTCCTCCTTTTCCTTGACCCCCAGTATCTGCTGATAGACAACAAAGCTCTGTTTAAACTTTCTTCAGCTACCCTCCATACTCCTAGAGAGCATCAGCTCCTGTAAGGTGAGGGTTTCAGTGACTCCACTCTTCCAGTCAAAACACATTCTTAACTTTTTTTACCTATGGGCACCAGTGTGTTGCTTAAAAATCAAAGCAGAGTATGTGTCCTACTGGTAGCAATGTCACAGGAAGAAAGTGTCGTGGCTTTTCAGATCTGTACACAAAAGCCAGGGCTCATCCAAATTTTCTGGTTTTACTATAGCTATGGGAAAAGAGTTGCAGAAGAGACCCCAAGATACTAAAGGTCGATCCATCTATGTACAAAACATGCACTGGGCATACTTGCAGTTGTTCAGCATGTGTTCTTGGCTGACTGGGAGATACATAAGCCTTCTAGCACAACACTGAACTCCAGCTGATACCTTCTCATCTGCAGGGGTCGTTGTCTCAGGCTCAGCACTCTGCTGGCAGGGGTGGTGATGTTACAGTGATCTGGGAGGGGTGTAGCATGCAGACATGCAGCTGTGCTTGCACCATGCGTTGCAAGAGTGGCTACCACAAGAGCTGTTGCCTTTTGACCTTCCCCTTGAATCTGTGCTTACCAAGCCTATGTGACCCTTGACTGGTATGCAGTCCCTGCAAAGTAATCTGGTTGCCTGTGAACGCCATCCCCATTGATCACTTTCCAGCTGGCTTATATTGATTTAGCTTAATTCAATGCAAGTGGTTTTTGCATGTAGAAAAGGCTCTGTGAATGTTCCCATGAGGTCTAAATCAGTTCCTCTGTCTTTCTTGCTCTTTAAATCCTATTGTCACTCATGTGTAGCTTTCCTACACTCAGTACTTGCCTACTCCTGCGGCAAGGAATTGCCAGGGGCTTAATTTTAGAGAGGAATGCTCACCTTGCTGTCTGGGAATGAAGCCTGGTGTAGCCAGCTTCAAAGACTAGACAGATTTGTTGTTGAGTTTAAAAAACATCTTCCCCTTGACTGGGATTAGCTATTGTATCTCTTTTGCTCTCATCTTCCATTTCAGTGCATGGGAAGGCTCAGGTGCTTTCCAGACTCCTTACATCTTTGGACCCTTTCAAAGGCACATATTAGGTGCTAGCAAATTCTCAGCTCTGCCTTTTGTCCATTGAACATCGCTCAGCTGACTGAGGACGTGGTGAATTTGACAGGATCTGTGCTAAAAGAATTCATCATTTGGCTCTTCTGCTTACACAGAGCCCTGGCACTCAGCTCAGACCTAAAAAAAAAATAGGTTATTTTTAATTCTAATATACTACACAGAAGGAGAGAGTTTTTGCCCTCTTCCTTCACTTCACATTACAATTTTAGTCCTAACACAGGACTTCACACAAAATACAGTAAAGAGATTATCTATTTTAGGTGTGTGCCTGTTGTTTTTCTGACAGACATATGTGTTTGTTTATTTTTAGATTATAAAATGCAATTATTGTGTTCTCTGAAGTACACATGTACAATTAAAAACATGTTGAGTCAACTTGCTGCTTAATTTATGTTAATTAAACTATTCAGTGGGAAGGATGTTCCTGGTTAGGTTGTTTTTAGATCTGGATTTTATTCTTGGCTCTGCCACAGGTTGCCCGTTTGATTCATGGCAAGTCACTTAATCTCCCAGTGTTTCAGTTCTTTATTACCAAAATGAAGATAATTCTCCTTCATCTTGGCTGTTTTGACTATAAATACTTGAAGCAGGGTATATTTTGCACAGCATTCAGCACAGTATACACTAAGTATACTTAAAATATACTTTAATATATAAGTGTATATATTGATAATAGGTCATCTTGTCTCTGAGAAAAAAAAAACCTTTGCAAGTCCTTTCCAATGCACAGATTTGCAAACAAATATACTTTCCACCACACCCAGAAGAGGCACTAAGTCACAGCTCTGTCAGATCATGCTCAAAATTGAGTTTTCATCAGTGGAAATATGCTGATCTCAGGTTTTCAAACCCTGGGCTTTTATTCTGAAAGTCACGAATTCATCTTCAAGAAGAGCTTAGTTCTTTCATTGCAACCTTAAACTTCATCTAAGTTAAAAAGTGTGTGAAATCTCATCAGCACTTTTAGTACAGATCAGGTCCAGGCCTGTGGGTTAGGTAAGACAGAAACTCTGGCTTGAGAACACTTGGCCAGCACACCTGGGAAAACTCATTGTCATGTGAATGGCTGAAGGACTTGCTTTGCTGTGATAGTTTCTCACATCTCTGGCTATCAAATAGTCACAGAATAGGCTACACCAGGCTAGCAGGCTCTACCCTTGATTAGCTTGGTAACTGCTTAGAATCAGTGAGGATTTTCTATCACAACCTGATGTATACTGATTTGTGCTGACCATCTTCCCACTCCACCCATGCACATCTGCTTTCCTATTTATTTACTGGTTGTGTTTTGCCTGGGTGTTTGACAGCTGGTTTTGTACAATGCCTAGTACATTGAAGACCAGAGCCCTAAGATGACAGCACTGAAGTAGCAGTTACCAGAGAAGGTGCCCTCTGTTTTCAGTCAATGTTGGCTTTAGCTGAATCATTGTCTCAAACTGATCAGCTTTGCTGAACCCTAGACCTAAGCCCTTCTTTCTCCACATCTGGGAATCTGGCTATATTTGCAGTAACAAAGGTGAGCAAAAGCTTATACATGATGGGATTATGCCACTACTTTATTACCTGACAACACTCAAAGTGTTTTTCAATATCATCTACTGTCACTATGAGCCCCTCATTATAAATACCATGTTATCTCGGGGGCTTTCTCCCTTCCTGCTGCCCATGTCTGCCCCAGAGCAGTGTAAAGGCCTGGTCAGCCCTACAATTTTTCAACCTCCCAATGTAGGCACACTCCATCAGCCTAAAACACCTTTCTTCACTTGATATACATTAGTAGCATCCTTTGTAAATGTGATTGAGATACATCTAACATGAGGTTCACTTGTGTAAGCTCAGGGTGCCAACCCTTTGACTGCCTGGCCAGCTGGGCTTGGGCTTTCATGTCACAGAAGAGAAAGAGTCCCAGCCTTGCACTGCTGCCAACACACATGCCAATTTTGGGCCCCATACTCCAAACGGACTTTGACTAAATGACACACTTCCCTTAGCCAACCTAGCAGCAAGGTTCATGCACCAACCACAACCCAGAGGGCCAAAGTACCCATTCTCCACTGGCTTGTCTGATAGTGTTCACAGAGGAATTACAGAGGATGGCAGTAGCACTAAGCTTTCTTAATGTCATCTGGACTCATATAAACCCCACTCATTATAAAAATTCTGTCCACAGTTTAAATCTGCCCTGCTGATTGCTGGATATATTTGCCCAACAGCATTGTAAGCTGCTGATGCAACTCACTCTGCTCATGCAATAGACCTCTCTTGGTGGCTATCCCTTGGGAGAAAAGTTCTGGCCACCAGCTGATACTCCCAAGACAGATGAAACTAATGAGCCTGAAACAGAGGTCACTGAAATTCAGAGCTGGTTCAGTTTGCACCTGGGTATTTAATTCTTCATGTCTCTGGATCCAGTCAATAAGCAGTAAGCAAAGGAGAGTGGTAGGAACCAAGGATCAAGGTGTCTGTGGGCATCTGTATTCTGTAACATTCACACTGAATGAAAGGAAGTAGGCTCTGCTTCACCACATTTAGCCAGCTCTCTTGCAATTTACACCTATCCCATACAGCCATTTCCTTTTTCATTTCTTCCTCCTGATTCACTAAAAAGTTCTCCCTCACTCTTTCCATAAACTCAGACACCTGTCTTCTGTTGAAGTTACAAGTCGGATGTTAACTTAGCCAGTGATTAATACAGCTCTTGAAAAGGTCAGCTTTGAATCTCATTGCCAAGTTCACCCACCTCTCTGGGCACCTCCTTATATCTCTTCCCTTCATAACGTATTTGCAGTTGAAAATAATTAAAATTTACATGCTACTTTAATTTAAGCACATTAATTGTAAACTTGCTCTTGGGAAATGTTTGAGGCTGTGCTTGGAGAAGAAGGACCTGTTTAACTTACCTCTCACACAGATTGCTTGCAGCTCTGAAAATCTAACCTCTGGCTGTCTGTCTAGTCCTGTGTACCACCTAACCACTTCTCGAAACAGCCCACTGGATCTGAAGAAGTGAATTCAATATAATTACTGTAATCTATTGTTGGAAACACAGGATCACATCAAATTTTACTAACAAACTAAAGGGTCCTAATTCTCCCTCACTCCCAAGCCAGTGCAGTCTTTGTAAGCTTGGACAAGTAGTCTCACCAAATTAAAGATTAAAGCTGGGTTTGTCACATACCGCACAGCTTAGCTTGTCCCAGTTGTGTCTGGGTGTCTACGTGCGCAGCGTCACCAAGGAAGAAGCTCTGGTCTGCATCAACAAATGCGAAGTAACACTTTTGATAGGTAATAGTTTAGGGAATTTGATCTTGGACTCTCTCATATGGAGAAATACAGTTAGGAGCAAGCATATTTTGCCTGTGAGTGTTTTTGTTTTCTTGTTCCTTTTGAATTAAAAGCAGAAGTGTGGGAACCATTTCTAAATTACCCATGCAACAGCGTGACAGAAGAAACCCAGAAACAGATAAAGACCAACAGCTGGAACATATTGTGGTACAAGGAAGCAATTAGCTTATGGCATAAAAGAATGAAATCACATATAGAAATGATTTGTGTCTCCTATCATTACCTTGGCAACCTGGAAAGTTTGGGGCAAACGAGACCTGTGGTCACAGACCAGTGCTGGTGTGGTACAGAGATGTGCCACTCCAGAGGGAAGAGTCCCAGCCTTTTCTTAATGGTCTCGTCTGAGACCTTGCAGAAGTATGGGAAGAGATGAGAGGGAAGAAGGGGGTCGTCCACTTCCCCTCTCTCCAAGCTTTTCCAGCACTTCTCCAAGTTCCTGGAAGAGCCTTCTTCTCCCTGCCATGGGGGCTACTTGAGGCATCTTCAGTAGGTGTGTCCCTGGGAACTTGCATCACAAGCTGGGTGACCAACTGCAGCCTCTCAGCTGCCCTCCTACTCTTGGTCAGCCTCAGTTTTGGACATGAAAGGCCATCCTCACAGGATTGCTTGCAAGTTGCATCATCAAGCAATAGAACAGTGAAAATACCTCAGGGTGAGAGAGGAATTTGAGATAAATTTTCTTTACTAGACATCGCAAAAGAAACCATAGCCTCATCGAAATGAATGAGCTAACTCCCATTGCTTCCAGTGCGGCCAGGGTTTCAGTCTTTAAGTGTGAGATGCCATGCTGCCATAGTGATGAGTTCAGGATAGCATTAACCACATGAAGTCAGGCAGCTGGGTTGATGGATGTCATCAAATTTCCTGTCCCAGTTACAGTTTTACCATCCAAAGCCTCAATTTAATCAGAAGTCATACTTATAGTGAGATTTGTTTCAGGAGGGACCCTGTTTACCACTCACAGTTTCTGAGATCTGGTTAATCTTTTCATGGGGCAGGATTTGCATATCAGGCCTCATAAACTCCCTACATGAGGTTTCGGAAGAAAGGATGGGCTTTGTCATAAGTGCTCCATGAATGTTTCTCCACAGCAGGCATAGAGATACTCAAGCAGATGGCTTCACTTCATTAACTTCTCACAGGTGGAGACCAAGGCCCAAAAATTCACAGCAGCCAGATCCGTGTATGCTAACCCCCTTTTCCCTCCCTAGAAAGGTCTGGGAACAGAAACACCCAAGTTGCCCACTTACATCATCCAGCTCAACATTTCCTAGCTCCAAACTGGTGAGCCTGCATCATGATGTGCTTCATCAGCTTATCAGCCCAGAGGATCTCCATGCAGTGCCCCACTGGGAGGAGTGGACATGCCAGCTGTGGTCCTGCTGAGGTTACAGAAAAATCCACTGTGTACAGAGGGCCACAGCAGCATTCATACTTTTGGAAACCCCTCCCACCAAGGACTATCTCTAGCCCTGTGTGGTGCAGGATCAGTTTAAAATAACTTCCCTTAAAACACCCCATGGAAATCCCCTGCCAGTCACCCTCCTCACATGCTTTTTTGTTCTGAGAATCAACAGGCCTCAAAGAGCAGTCTCAGAAGAGGCCACATCTGTACAGAGTTTGCTTTCATCCCCACAAGGGTTCCCAAACAATGCCAGTGCCAGACGGAGGTTTGCTGAATGGTTTGGGAACCAAAGGCTTTCTTTGCTTTCTGTTCATCCATTAAAACCTTGTGAGTCAAAATTAAGAGGACAGGAGTGGGAGCTTTTGTAGGCTGTGGTTTCTCACAAATGCCTAAAGCTAAGTACTAATGAGAAAGTTGTTTTTTTAAAAAAATGTCTGCAACCCATCACCACAGCAATCCCACTGTTAGAGACAAATCCACTGTGCACTGCTTTACATTTATGATGCAAACAAACTAATCTAGCTAATTAGGGCTGTCTACAAAATCCATATGAAGTAATGCTCTGTCTTCAAGGTCCAGTATCAGAGATTCTTGCTACTGAAGTCCAAAAGTGCACAGACACACAACTTGGACACCTGCTGCTCTCTGAGCACGGAATTAGCTGAGCCACTTCTGCACAGGAAGTTTTCAACATTTTCTTCATTGTCCCACCCACAACTGATGGATGAAAACCCATGGTTTTTATAGGTCCTCTCAGCTGAGAAGCCCACAAGGATAAGTGTATGCAAAACTGTCTTTGATTTAAGAATTTAAGAAACTAAACAAAGTAAAAGTGAACCCAGTTGGTGTCTCCCACGTGAGAAGAAGTTTTACCTTACAGGTTTTGAGTAGTCCTAAACAGATTAAGGTATGATTTAGCTTCTTTGAGGGAATAAACACTTTTTCTTTGTCAGTGCATAGATTTTTTGTTATTGTTCTTTGAAAGGAGGTCCCACTACCCTGAAGTTTGGTCTACGTATTTTGATAGCAACTGTTTGTGCAGCACAGAAGCTCAGCAGAGAAGTTCAGATGGTGCATTTCTGAAGTGCTAGCACTACCTCCACAATAAAGTAAAGCCAGGACCACTCTAAAAGACTTCAGCAACCAGTTTTGGAAAATAATTTAATGTCATGAAGTCTGATGTGAATAAAAGAGGTAGAACTGTAATAAGGAAACAAGTACCCATCTTTCTGGACTAGTTTTCCCGTGAGAGGGAACACTACTCATGCAGCAATGAAAGGACAGCACATTTGGTGACAATGGGTAGTGTAGGTCAGTGGTGCCTCTGCTCCTCTTGCCTCACCCGCTGTGCCTGGTACTGCCTCCAGCTAGAGCACCAGGCATGAGCTCCCACTGTAAGCCCAATTCCTTTCTTTCAGGCTCATACCCATCTACCTCCATGCGGGTTTCTGCCCACATTCCAAAATCCTACCTGGATCCCATGACAGTAATGTGCCTGGGAAAGAAACAAACACCTTTCTGAACTGGGTGTGGATGAGTTCACTCAGATTTCTCTCATATATCCCAGAGAAGTGGAGATATTGCCTCACAGATTAAATCAGCTCATGTCTCCACCTCTTTTTCCAGTAAAGGGCGAACTCTTTCTCCTAGACAAAACAGAAGGAGTGGGCTTACAGAGACCACAGCATCCTTTGCCTCTCCAGGCTTGCCCAAGCTAAAGAAGAAGGTCTATGTGTTACTCCCAAAGGAATTTCTCTGCTTCCTGCTGCTTGCCATTCCTGGCCACTGCAGCCTGCGGTAGAGCAATGTGTGTGCTCAGCAGGGGAAAAATGCTGCTGACCGAGGTGGTGGTTGCAAGATGAAAAAGGTTCATCTACACAGTGATTTCTTCTGTCTTCCTGTGAATGCATTCACTTCAGGAGCCCTTTCTCATTACAGCTGGAAAAGATGTAAACGGAAGCCAGTCCCAGCTGAAAATAGCTCTGCCTATGTCCTCTGTGGAGCCTCCTCAACTCCCCTGCTGGTTTTGACTCCTAATGGCAAACTAGGTTGTCGGTCAGCACTGAGGTTGAAGACAAAGTTTGAATATAGGATAGCTGCACAGACACCCAATGAATATGTTTCTTCCACTTCACTGGGAGCTCTAATGGCTTTAGCAAACAGGTGGAGCAGGATCCTATTTTATCTTTTGGAATGAGCCACAAGAGGGAGACAAATACGCACGTGGTGCCATTGTAGGCCCATGCCCCTCAAGCCTAGGTAGGAAAAGGTTTCCTCAGCTCCTGAGAGGTTTCAAGGTTTCAGATTATTTCCTTAACCCAAAGTCAAAATCTCAAAAAGCCTCAAGAGTGAAACATGGAGAAATAAAATGCATGTCAGAAAAACTTCCCTTTTACAGTTTGAAAGCATTTCATTTCCTCTTTAGATTGAAGCCAAAAGTTATATAGTGCTTAATCACAGAATCATTGAAATGTGACACTTTCAGCTCTGAAAATGTGAAACTTGCACTTTGGGACCTCATATTCCTCTCCAAGAAACTGCTGAATTTGGAGAGATTGTGAAATAGAGCCCTTCCTACAGTTTTTGGCTCCTACCAAAACCATATAATTTGAAAGTTCTGAAGAAATTTCAAGAAACACAGAGCTAAGTCAATCATAGGAGACCATGGCTGCCTTTCATGTCCTCAGTGTCTCTGACACTAGTAAAAACTTAGTCTGGATAAACACAGAAGAATTTTTATCTGGAGAAAGAAACTTGAAACTCTGAAGCACAAGAATGAGGATGTAGGAAGCACAAGGCTCATACTTGAGAGCCTGCTCTAGGTTCCAGCAAAAAATGCCACAACAACTTCAGGGTTCAGAAGAGCTGCTGCCAGTATCAACTCCATGTGCAGCTCATGGAGGAGGTGGGTCTGTGGAATAGGGCTTTGGAGACACTGACCACATTTGTGTTCCAGAGCACAAAACATAGGGGATGTGTATCTCACTGCCAGGCCACATTAGTGAAATATTTGAATTCCTGCATGAGCCTAAGGGCTCAAAATGCTGAAAACAAGATCTGGCTGTAAAATAGGACAAACTGGGCCCACAACATAAATATTTCTCATGTGAGGTAATACCTGACTTTCCAGGTCAGTGGACAAAAGAAATGTGGTGCAACTGTCTGTGGCCAGGGATGATAAATGCACCCACCATGATTTTGGTCTGAAAAAGGTGGTCAGTGGAAATTATCATATGGGAATGGTATGACATATGACTGCATGTGATAGCATATTCATCTGTACAATCAAAATAAACCACTAAGAGCATACAAAGACAGGGAAAAATGTGACATAAAAACTACTTTCCTACTCAACCTTGTGAGACAGACTGAGGCTACGTTAACAGTAGCAAACCATACAGTTCCAGGCCTATTCACTGGCAATTCTGGCATGGTCCAGCCCCAGCCATGCTGTCAAACTCTCTTAGTCTGCAGAGTATTCTATGGGATATGGCTGCAGACTTACACTGGTTTCCAAAGTTGTGCTTGGGAATGGCTTGGGAGAAGGCTGTTTGGCTTGAGCCAGAATATGCCAGAGATCAGTCTAACAATTTAACAGTATAGGCAACTCAGGACCATTGCCCTTGCTATGTCATTGCTCTATTTACCAGCATAGACACAGCCTAAGATGCCAGCTGCAGGGTGACACTTCCCATGTTCCTCATTCTTCTTTATGTCCCAAGTCCCTTATGCTCCGGAACATGAATCAAGATTACTAGCTGTGCTTTAAAAGTATAAATGTAAAACAGAGATCTTCCAAAAAAGTCCAGCTGCAACTGCCTGGTCCTCTGTGTTGCTGTAGATCTGACTATTGAAGAACGGCAAGAAGGAAGGAGGCAGTGATCCATTGCCCAACAGCTTTCAGGAGCCCAGAGGGTATTTCAAATGTTCCATTGAACCATGGTATCTCATTCTCTGTACCAGGCAGCTTCCATGGCTCATTGCATGTGTCCCTCTGCCTACCAGCATCTGACATGGCAATGTCAGCCAAGGCTGCCCAGGGTCATTGGCACAGTTACAACACCATGAGACTTGCAATAAAACATCAGGGCCATTTCTATGTCAAGCAGAGTATTTCTCATCGAATGTACTCATAAGCTTAGGGCCCACTTCTCATTTTACACTGATGTAACTACACCATTCTCAAATGTGCTACACAAGGTCATGAAATCACAACCAAGCCCTCAAAGGTGCAAGTGATTCTTCTGAGCTTTGAGTCAGGGCACACGGCTTCACTTTGCTGGGGTGAGAACCATGTTCACTTTGCCCTCTGGAGACAGGAAAGCACCTGCAGTATACTGCATGGTGAGGTTAGAGATCAGAAGTAACAGGGGAATAAGCTGCTTCAGTGACACCTGATTACTCCTACAGTGCCTGTTGTTGAAGGTTGTTTTCCACTGTGAAGCTCAGGGAAGTTTTGTTCTCTCCAACGAAACCCCATGCTGCTCATTTTGAAATCAGTGAGAATTCAGAGTTTGCCCCCCAAAAAGGGACAGGGACAGTCAAGCCCACCGAGTGAAGAGAGGGAACTATCAGCTAGCATCTTCTGAACCTTAGGAGTTCTTGGAATACAGATGGCTATGAAGACCCCAGCATAACTTCATAAAGTGTTTTCTCCCCTCTGTCTCCTTCCTCTATCTTCTACTATAGCTTAAGTACTCCAGTTTTTCCAAAGGTAACCCATCAAAAGACAATTCCCACCCTGTCAACAACTGATGTCCCTCATTTCTCCCTCTGCAATGTGTTTACATGGAGAACAGAATTTTCTAATGAGTGAAAAACACAGCAAAAGGTACTCAATTCTGGTCAGGAGGAAGAGGAAACGCAGAAGTTTCTTCTTCTCTCCACTGCTTCCCATAAAAAAATATTTAAGCCATTTTTCAACAAGGGAATTGGGGGAATGTATTCACTCTCCTAACAAATGAAGAAAGACAAGAGACTTCCCTGAAGGCAACGCTGCAAAATACTGGCTAAGCAAACACCACGCATTAAGAAATTAAACTTTTCTATATGCTCACAACAACCTTTAAAAAACTCACCTATATTTTTAGATGTGGTAATAGAGATTTATTGACCAGGACTGCTAGATATGTGTGTGAACACAAGCATACACATGCACTTACACACACATACCATATTAGTTTTTTGCTGATCATCTGCTTGCCTGGATATGTTCATATAATTCTCACACTTGAAGATCCAAGTGAGAGAATAATATCAAATGTTCGCACTTTTATCCTCCAAATGGTGAGGGGGACAACTGGGAACCCAAAAGCATCCTGTCTCAAATAAAGGAGAAGTTAAGTAACATAAGAGGTGGAATTAATGACAAAAGCTCCATGTCATGCCTAACCTTTTCTACTCACTTCCATGACCTGTTCTAACCACAGCAAATGTTAGGAGCCATGAAACATTGGTTCATGGTTTGTTTACTTGAGGATGTGGGGACTAAGTCATGGTGCTGCTCAGTTTCCTTTTTTTTTTTTTCCTGCTGATAGAATTGAAGGATAATTTTTTTACCACCCTGAAGGATCTTTATGCCCTAGGGCGGTGCTGTCTTCACTTAGTAGCAAAATTGATTTGTATGATATGATATCTCTATCTAGTTACTCACTATGTTCAGTCCTATCTGACACTGGAGGTCTCAGCTTCAGCACCAAATGAAATGAAAAATCCATCCATCTAGAGCATCTTAATTCTAACCCTTTGCTTTGCACACATTCCTGGTCCTCTCATTGCTCCCACAGATATCCAGGCATGCAGCAGTGAGGTCCCCTTCAAATTATTCAATGTTTTCTTTCCCCAAAAACATTGTAATCAGCAGCCTCATTCTTGCCACTTCTTTATGCCACCTCCAAAACTTGCTTGCTTGTTAAAACTTTGGCATCTGCCCTCACAGTGCTTTACATTAAGTGTGTTACTTTATTCCCATTTGATTTTACAAGCCTCCCTTACAGACTACTGAAACTACTGTGGACTAATTCATCCACCTTGTCCACAGCACTGATTTCATCACTCCTTCTCAGTTAAGCTTCATAAAACTTAACCAATCCTGAAAGGGTATGCTGTCTCTTCTTTTGTTACAAAGAGCATGGTTGTATTCCAGCTGCCACCCCATCTACCAATCGCCATACTGCTTCAGGTCCTTGTACAATACTGTCTCAGTCCAGCTGTTATTGAACTCCTCCTGTCATGAGTACTTCATCACTTTTCTCATCATAATCACTGTGTCCGCCTTCCTCTGGAGATCCTTGAGGATACCTACACCTCCTCCTCAGGATTTACTTCAGCTAGCTTGGAAGCATAGATCCTCTTTCCCCAGCTAATTATTTTTTCTTCATTGTTGTGTAATTATAACACCATAATGAACACATAATGTGTTTTAAAGGAGTCCATATCACATGCCTTCAGTAGAGCACAGATGTTAATGTTGGCAACTCTTACTGTTCAACATGTTCTTCCATCATTGTTTGTTGCTTCTTACACTATTTCTGATATGGTAAACAGCAGAAGGACTTGTCTGTCATAGTCAGTGGCCACCACAAACCTCCATGAACCCACAGTATGAAATCCACTAAGTGAGCCATGCTGCATGCAGTTGGCGATTACATGAACTCATAAGTGAATAATAGGGAGTGCTACTGCTTCTCCTCTGTATTTCACTATACAGCCCTGACTTTACCACGACTGGGAAGTCTGGCATGCAACCAATGCTGATCTTCAGCTCAAATTTTCAGTAAGATAGTTCTATAAACACAATGACATCATGTCATGGCATCATTACTTTCCTGTAGGTTTGAATCAGCTTGCTTGCTTTTACAGGAAATTATATATATATACTGATCCTCAAACTTAATTGGCACCAGGGAAGTGCCACACACATTACTGTCAACGTTTAGCTCTTAAGGGCATGAACAACATTCCCATAATCCATTAGGTATCCACCAGAATCGAGTTTGTCATCATACAAGCAAAGGCAGCTAAATAAGGAGAAAGGTCAGTTTCAGAGTATAAAAGCTTGAAAAAAATCACAGTATCACTTCTGTGGGAAGGGTGAAACAAAAATTACAGTACCTTGTACAACTGTGACTTCTGGCCTCACTGAAAACACTAGACATTCTGCTAATAAAATACTGCTGCCAAGACACCAACGTTATAATGTCTCCATCTCCCCAGATCCTAATGTTATCCATGATGTCACTACATCCTGGACCATTCATTTTAGCATTGACTGAGAAGGCTTTGCAGAAGAAAGTTTAACTCTGGTAACTGGAAGTGCATCGTATGAGATGAGATGGATAATGTGAACCAATGCACAAAACTAAAGAAGGAAATCAAAAAAGACATTCTGCATTGTTTATGGGCTACAGGACAGTACACAAAAGTCACAGATCTAAGATCAGCATCTCTTTTAAGGGCCTCAGTGAAAGAAGAGTAGAGAAAGCATTGTTTTTATGGGATAGATCAGTTTTCATCTAAGATTCTTTCCTTCAGATAGCTTAGATCCAACTCTGTTTTACTGCTCCACCAGCAATAAATACAGAAAATATTAATATATTTACAAATACTATTGAAAACCTCATTATTTGTTGGAGAGGAGGGGCAGAGGGGAAAGAGGGAAGTGTCACAGTTTACAGCCATGTGTTTTCAAATAGAGGCTAATGTATGCATACCGGCACTCACATTTACACACCAGTGCCAAAATACTGATTAACTGCAAAGTGATCTTTGCAGTGACCCTACACACAGAGTTGCCCGTAAAATCAGGGGCTAAAATGATATAATTTGGGCCACCAGTGTTGTAAATTGGAAATAACTTCACGACTCTCCCTTCACTCCTACCAAAGATGGCTTTGTTGAGTTGCTGGTTCAGGATTCAAACTCCTACTTGACTCTAAACAGACATCTTCATACACCAAATTCTAGACACATATGTAAATCTTGCCATCTCAAGGGGTTTGCGTACATCATCTGGGAATACATCTATAGGATTTTAATTCAACAGGTTATGTATATGAACTAACACCTTGTGTCTGATAACTGAGCTAGCTACAGTGCTACAGTCCCATCTCAAAACCTGCAGACATCATCTGTAACAGCCCTGTCAACAGTTCACGTACATTTTAAAAGCATTCAAGTTTTTTCCGCCATTTTCTTGAGAAAAAAATGAGCCCTTACAACACGTAAACACATAGGAAGACATAGACATATTGCTTTGCTTCACTTCAGTAAAAACATGCTTTTCTTATTAAACTGTCCTTTGATTATAAACATCTTCTTTACCAGGAAATCTATGACTAAGTGTATGTAAATACTCATCTCAGGTCTCTGCCCTTGTGGTGGCTGCGGCCACCCCCAGAAATTCTCACCACATATCTGTGTGAATTGCCTCATAGTCACATGTATAATACACTTTCCTTCAGCTTCCCTATCCATCTGGGTGCTCGCCAAGCATGCTGGTTGGTCACCTTGTTAGCAACAGAAACAGGACTCAAGTCCCAACAAGACTATGGTGAAAGCTGGTAGTTCAGCCCACTTCCATCACTTCAGCAAGGGCTCCCTAGTCCATTATTAGGTGCTTGTGGCCTCTTGTTGCTTTAGTCCTGTGGACTATTGAGAGATTCAATTCAACTTAATTTTAGCACAGACTAAGGGCACTCTATTGTCACTAGATAAACCCATTATAAAATGCAGCCAAGTGTATGTGCCGCTCTCTCTCTGATTCCTCTGTAAGGCAGGTTCATCTGCATGGAAATTTGGTGGGGTTTCAGTGGCAGAAGGAAATTCCTGGCAAACCATGCACCAGTGTCTCCCTGGCACTGCAGCTTTCCCAGTAAGGCTGCCCACACATTCAGAGCCTGGATCTGTGTTTCACCCCAGGCCTCACACACTATGACCGGGTGAAGCAACTTGTGACTCCAGCATGCTCTGGTCACCCCTATGTGGGATGAGGCCAAGACCTACCAAGGAAGCTGAGCTTATGTTTCCAAGAAGAAAAGAAAAGAAAAAGGGAGAGGTTTGAGCAGAGCGTTGTCATTGACAGTGGTTTCTTCCAGGCTAGCAATAAACTCAGGCTGTTTATTGGATCCCAGATTTTCTTTGCCTTTACACAGGAAAACAGATGTTTCCCTCTCCCAGGCCCCATGCTGGAGCCAGGCCCCCTCAGCCAAACCTGCAGGTAGGGTACACAAATGGGGCAGCAAGGACATCGTTTCCTGCCTCTGGCTGCTTTGAGCTGGTGATACAACATTATCTATCCTACACACTTCTTCGGCCTCCTTACCAGGGTATGGGGCTGCCTCGCAGCACAGAGCTTGCTTTTCCTGCACGGTAGGAACAGCTGCTAACCCCACTTACAAACAGGGAACAGAGGCCTTGGCTCAAACAGCCACCCGTGGGGCATGGATGACAAAGCTGGGAAGGGAGCCAGGTCTCCCCAGAGCCTGAGCAGTTGAGTGCCCTCAGTATTAGGTTACCTTTCATCTTCCAGCATTAGAGGCCTGGCACAGCCCATCCATAGGCCTATCTTCAGTAAGCCTCAGATGCAATCCTCCATCTGGTTCATTTTTGCCAGCAGCAAATAAAGTTTCAGACTCTTACAATCAGTTAGAGAGGTGAAGGGGAAATAGAGCACAAACTCATGTGCCTGGACATATGCTTAACCCTCACCTCTTCTTCTGAAACAGTGGGTGCTGGTCCCTGCCTGTGCCAGGACTGTCAGTTATTGTAGCCGTGTGCCCTTCTCTGGTCTGAAGAGGACTCTTCAGCTTTCGGCCTTGAAGGTCCTCACAAGTGACACAGCTTGTTTGAGAACGTGATGTACTCACTGTTCCCCTCTCCTGTAACATTTCTTTATCTAAGCAGCCAAATAACAAAACATATCAGTGTTCATTACTAATTTTGTTATTTATAGTGAGCTGCCACAGATGGAGACTGCAGCACCATTCTATCTTTAGGGTGTAGTACCTGCCTGTCCATACAGACAATTGGTAATTAGCGCAAGAACAATTTGTTTATCTATTCTCAAACCTAAATAAATAGGAGAGCCATTTATCTGTCAAAATTCAGTTCCCTCCCATTGCCAGATCTCCGGGTTAACTGCTTAATGAATAAAGCTCATCACTTCAGGCATTTAGATTCTTTCTAAATAATTTACATTAAAGAAAATTAAATATGCAGTAAAAAATAACAGGTTAGGTAGTGAAGGGATGGCATTTAGATCACAAGAATCAGGAGCACAGGACAAGGTGAAGAACACAGGGTTGTCAAGCAGAGGCATAGAAATGGACCAACCATTACGTAGGGGAGGTGTGGTGTACGTACATATCCCAGTTACTCCTGGCATGTACCGACCTCCCAGCTCTCAGACAATCAATCCAAGTGAATCCTTGCATGAGCAAGAAACTGAGAAATAGAAGGCAGAGAGGATACTTGTTGTTCTCCAAGTAAAACCCCACATGTGCACTAAAATGCACTTGCATGGCTTGGATGGCAGGACCCTGCCCAATGTAAACACCACACAGGGAGAAGACATGACACAATTTTGTTCTATTTTTATCACTGATTTCAACCCTTATTTGTTTTCTTGTATTCCTATAGCTACCCCTGAAGTTAGAGAAGAGAGGAAGAGGCTTTATGAATGGATGGACTTTTTGACTTGCACTCAAGAGTTGTCCTCTGTTTCCTCTCTCCTTGCCCCCAGCACTGCTGATGGGAGGGGAATGGGAGCTGTTGAAGAACTGCTCACACTCACTTTAAAGATCAGAGCAGTCTAAGTGGGGAAAAAAAAAAAAAAACAAACCCTTGTCTTTCACTCAATTCAGATGTGTTTTATCATATCAAAGTGTTCACTTAAGCTTGCAGTTGTAGCACTTTTTACATGCACATATGAGTAGACACACACCCAGACATACTGGGTGAGAAAAGCAATGGGAAAAAAATGTTTTAGAGTTTACTTTTATCAGGCAGCAAAAGTGGGTCAGATCTGAGGAATTCTAACTAGCTTCCCTTTCTGATAACATGGGTACCCGTGAAGAGCATTTGCTTTATTGTCCTACCACCTGGACAATCTTTATTTGACCTTTTTATCCTCCCATCAGCATCCATAAAGGCAATAAAAGCAACGAAATAAAAGTAAACTATTGCAAACACAATGGCTGGAAAGTAATAACTAATGAGGAGTTCCTTCTTTTGTCTTTCAGCTCACAATTCCAAATTTCCCTGTAGTGGTCAAGCTGGGACATGCTCATGCTGGAATGGGGAAGGTAGGTAAACAAAAAAAAAATATGCATAACTCAGGAAACAGATATATATGCAGCACAGCATTTTGGTGACTGTACACGGAGTGTGGCCAGCCAGCGAAGGGGTTAAACATCCCCACAGCCTATCTGGGTGGCACTGGCTATTCCTGTGGGAGAAAAGGCCTTTTTCCACTGTCACACACTCAGAGACAGGCAGTGGTATTGGGTTGGAGGCTGTCTGGGATGCAGGAAGGGGGGTTGTGAAGAGTGGGGGAAAAGCAGGCTGGGCTGAAGTCATTAGGCTTGTCTTTTATATTTTTTTTTTTCCTCCTGAAAGGGGGAATATTGTTTATTCAAGCACCTGTAACGTGCAGCTACACCCCATAGCTCTCACAATGCAAAGCAGTGGAACTGGTCTTCTTGAGCACATTATGATGACCTTATTCAATAAAATGGGAGACCTTCAGTTATTTTTTTCCTCCTTGCAAGGAAGAACAAGTCCTTACAAAGCAGAGTGGCTGGTTGCCTGCCAAGGAATCCTGAAAAACAGTTCGGTCCCCAGAAGGACCTGTTTGTTTTTCCCAGGCTCTCTGGGATCTTTATTCCTCCAATGAATTAGCAGGCCCTGTTTCTTGAGGTGGCTGGGCTTCCCTTTCAGTGAGGCATCGCCAGGACATTCCAGATGAAATTTAGCCTTCTCTTTCTTGCATATATCTTTTAAAAATGCATCTTCTATCTCTCTAAAACTTCATTTGTTTAGAAGTATGAAATTCTGATATGTCTGAATACAAATGGGTGGTATATGAACTTCATAACTGATATCCCTGTGACAGTGCTTCTGTAGAGCAGACAGACCTCCCAGCCTCATGCTTTGCCTGGAAATTATATATAGGTGTGCCAAACTTAAACTTGGTACAGCTTGTTTGCTTGCACTCTGGAAACAGAAGCTCTTTCTGGCTTCCTGGATTGCATATGGAAGCTCTCATAATCCTTCTTGCTTTTGGTTGCAGTGTTCCCCTTCTGGATGGTAGCTGCTGGAGAGGAAGTGGGCTCAGATCCCTGGGCCAGTGGTCGAGTTGGCTTTCAGCATCAAAGAACAAACATTTAAATAAGCAGGAAATGTTTGTTAAAATATTGGTGCTGCACATGTTAAACAGGCAGAGGTGTCATTGATTTAGAGTGCACGCAGACAGCCTAGAGCTGCTTGTAGAACAAGGCATTGAACACGTCCCTAGGAAGGATTGCATTAGCAAAATCTGATTAAGACAAACCAGGAGGAAGGAACCTCTCACTGAGGAAGGGTTTAAATTCTTTGAGATCCTGCAATCCTGGATCTCTGACTCCTCTGCAGTTCCACCTGTAATGTAGGGAAGGCTTCATGTGTCTCTTGTGCACAAAGGACCCCTGGTGTCTACAGAAAGGAGGGCAGAAGCGAAGAAAAGCACCCCAATCTTAACAGTGTTTCCAGACAAGACACTCATCAGAATATTTAGCTATTTTCTCTTTCACTAGACACCAGATCTTCTTCCATTCCTCGCTTTCCCTCCCATTTTATTCTTTAATGATGTTGAATTTTGCTGTAACAACCCATAGGGGAAGAGAGTTTCTATTCAAACCCCAGGCACAATTGTATGCAGTGGTACAAGGGGGGTACGTAGGAAGTCATTTCAGATGAAGATAGGCCAACAGCCAGTATCTTAGAAGAAAAAAGTGGTGTGAAGCCAAGTTTACTTCAGTCCACTGTGAAATTAGGGACTACTAGCAAAGTCTGGATGTGGATCTGGACAGACTTTCAACACTGCCCTGTTTAGTCAACAGGGAAGGTACAGGAAGGAAGGTTTGTTGACCTTACGGTTTTAATTTGAGCCCTTCTCCAGCCACAAGCAGCGTGAAGGAAAGTTGAGACTGATTAAATTAGTCTTCTTGAAGTCCCACTGCATTTCATTGAATAGCTCAAAAAGAGAAGAGAGAAAGTGAAAATGAAATAAAGAACAAGTTGGTTGGTTTAAAAGACACATAACAGGAATGTGTTTCATGTTGTTTTTAAGACAATAGTGTTCAAGCTGAAGTGGGACTGACAGAAAGAAAGCACAGAAAATGTCAGGAGGAATACAGATAAGCAGAACTATGGGCATACTAGAAAAGTAACACCTCCAGGTAAAAAAAAAAAACAAAAAAAACACCAACAAAAAACCAAAAACACCACCTCCAATTAATTAATTCAGAAGAGTAAAGTTTCCAGGAGACATAATGGTGGTTGTAGCCATCAGAATGTAAAAGTAGTAATCAGTGATGATAAGATTACAGAGAGATGAAGGGTTTCTTTGCATTGGTCTTCAGAAGCAGAGATGATAGCAGGAAGTAGCAGGTCTTTAGCTGTAAAATATACATAATATGAGAAGAGAGGTTTGCTTTTGGTTTAGATGAGTGTAAGAAAGTAAACATTAATAAAGCACCTGCATCAGGTCATGTTTTGTATAAAAGCAGCAACTGAAGAAACAAAGGATAAATAAAATAACCAACCTATTAGCCAAAGTACACATGTGAGTATTAAAAGTAGTACTTACTGCAACAAATAATGCCAAGATAGTGAGCCATGCATTTGTACCTGTAATGGGTGCTTCAGAGGATGTAGTATTCAGATTACGATCTCATTAACAGCAGAAATTGTCAAGGAAGTACTTACATATTTCTTGTTATAATGATAAAATCACATGTAATGGGAAGCACCAAGACTTAGAAGAATGAGTGAAGATGGGAAGTTCAGACACTGTTATTGTACTGAGGCAGTGGCCAGGAGCCAGAAAAACTCTGGACACAGAAAAGTCTCCTTCTCTAAAGAGCTCCACCATTGATTTGCAGGGAGATCTGTGTCATTTCACGGTTCTTCTTCAGTTTCTCTGTGTTACAAACCAGAGGGATTATAATGATTACCTGATAATTATTGCTAATTCATTGTTCATAAGGCCCTTGGCATTATAAGAAGTGATGAGTGTTTATTATTTCACAACAGTTGCTAAAAAGAGCATAATTATAATAGTCAGATTTCATTTTCACGTATCGTTTGTTTTCACAACATTTTCATAAAAATCACTTTCCACATTTTTTAATCAGAGGGTTGAACAGAGAAGCCTCAAAGCTAAAATGAAAAATAACTGTGTTAGGACTTGTGAGTTACAAGCTCTGTTGACTGTCTTGAGCTTGGAAGAGGAACAGTTAATACTCAAGGCTGGAACCAAAAGGGGTGGCAGTATACCAATAGTGATAGAAACTGTGTCAAGTGATGCGTGCATGTAAAGTGGACATGAAGAAAAAAAAAATGCAATAAAAGGTATCTTTTGAAATTGCCATTGAGAAATCCAGGAACAACATCCTCTCTGTTGACTTGAACAGAGACACCAGGAGTAGGCTTCAGCCAGAGAGACAAAGGGGCCCCAGACAATCTTCTAAAAACAGGACATATGCCTCTCAGCTCCTCCAATGACCAACATTATCCCCCTTCCAAAATTTGGAGTCATTTCATATTTTGCTGGCAGTGCAAGATCATAACAAATGCTGGTCCAATACAGTATTGATGGGAAAAAAAAAAAAAATCTGTAGAAATACTACTTAGATAATGGTTTATAGTGGAGACAACAGAGAAGGACATTTCTCATGTTGTACTTAAGTTGACCAGGCTCTTGGGGTCAGAAGTACTCAAAGACTCTTCCAGGGAAACTGCGGAAAGACATTGAGAGGAGATGTCCTTCCCTGTGCAGAGCTGAACTGTTTTTCACCCAGCAGTTCCTAAGAGGTAAAGGCATTTTTAAGCATTGTGCAGTTTGAGCCTACCCCAACAGTAATTGGAGGTCTCTGTTGAATAGGGGGAGCACTACATTGAGAAAGGAATAACACTTCTTCCTGACTCTGGATCTCATAATGCCAGAGCCTGTGGTAAAGAATAAAGCTCTGAGTGTGTTAACATCTGCCATTTGTGTGCTAACGTGACCCTAAAGTGCCCTAGGAACAGAGCCCAGGACTGCAAATCCACTCAAAGAGCCTCTTCACCTCTTCCTGATCAGATCATGAGAAGGAAACATCCAGGTCTGCAAAGAGAGGAAAAACAGTATCTGTTCATGTGGCTTTATATATATTTATATGTATATAATAAATACATATATGTTGCTACTCTTACTTTATTTTTAGATCTCTCTAATTAGGCCACTTTAAGAGTCACCTCCTGTCCCTTCTTGCCCCATAATTATGAAAACACCTCTCTAGTACAAATCCTGGCTCAGATTAATTTATTACATTGTAGAAGAAAAACTTGTTGTTCGTAATAATGTGGTCAGAGTTATTTTCTCTCTTACTGGATGGGAAAGACTTCTCTATTTTTTTTTTTCCCCCCTCCTGGTATAAATATAGCACAAGCTAAACAGAGGCACTCTGTAATGTAAAAATACTGCAAGCTTTTTATCAGGAAGGACAGCTTGTCACCTTGTCTCTCTCCAGACTGGAAATAGTATGTTCCAAAAGTGAGAGCTTTGAAAATCCAGTGTGCTAAAGAGGAAAGGAAGGGGAAAGGGCTGCCTTGGTTTGTCAAGGACCAAATATTTTCTTTTACAGAGGACAAATAATGACTTGACATGTAACATTCACAACAGAGAAGCCAAATCGCTGTGTTCCCACTGACTCATAAGCGACGAGGTACCACCCGTCTTGAAAATAGCAAAAGCCTCCTCATTTCTTGCACACCAGTCTGGAAGCTTTTGCTGGACACAGAAAACAGTGACAGTTCCAGGGCACTGGGGACCAAAGCTGCCAAGACCAGGGGCTGAGAGAAGCTCTTTGTTAGGAAGTTAGTAGGGATTATAGGGTGTAATGTATTAAATGCAGTGTCTTATCTGGAGAAATTCAGTGCAAGGATAATAAGGAAATGCAGACTCTGTTGTGTCTTGATTATTTTGAGGTGGGTCAAAGTTAGGCCTAAACTGAGTATGTGTCAGTTTGATCAGGTATTTTCTAAGAGCAGGACTATAATATGGGGTGGAAGGAAGGAGAGGCTCAGGAAACACCCTGTGCAGGCTATTCCTGAATACCTGCTGTTCCCAAATGGTAAAGTTTCTACAGCATAGGTTGAGATGGATGAAAAATCACAAGTTTTGTGTGACCACACCAGTTCCTCTGGAGGAAAACACTTAGACCGTACATTTTCACAAGCCTACCAAGACTCAGTCAAACACCACATTGCCAAGCCTGGCCCTGGCTCAGCCTTGGACACTTACCTTCCAGCTGAACCTGCTGCTAACCCCAGTTTGGACACAGAGACTGCTTCTGCAAGCCATCTCTAAAGTGGTGTGGGTTTAACCTGTAAAGTGGAATTAACTCTGGATGACACTGAGAGAGACAAGGAGTGGGCAGCCCTAGCACGCTACTAGAATTATGCCACTTCGGCTGACACAAATTTTTCATGTAGCCACATAACTAATGAAAGCCAAAGGGGACTGTAAGGCAGTACTTTGCAGTACTTAGGCTAAAGGAGTGAGAGGAGTGCTGTAGCCGTGGGACCCTGGTATCCAGGAGGATCTGGGATACACAAGAGGCTGTACATTCAGGAACTACGAGGCAGAGGAAGCAGAAATTTCTACTGAAGGCCCTCACTGCAGGAGTCTGTGCTCACACAAATCTCAGGGATGGCTCAGACTGCCTGGGGAATATCGACAGCAGGTTTTTAACAAATCCAGGACCCACCTTCCAAAATACTGTCTTGCAGAAAGGCCTCAAAAGAAGGTCTACAGCAGGGATGGGGCAGAAGTGTTTCTTCCTGACCTGTCCCAAGGTGGCAGGAAGGCAGCTAAGGGCAGGAACATCAGTGCCTCTTGGGCAGGCTGAGGATGAGAATGGGCACCAGCTGCAGGTCATGCAGTATCAGCTTCTGAGATGCCACCACATCACATAGTCACATATGTGTGAGCATGTGTCCAGAGATCCAGCCAGATTCCCCTCTCTGGTGCAGCAACAGGGAGCATGCTTTGGCACAGCCAGTGCTTGGGTTAGAGAAGTGAGCCAGAAGGGAAGCAGGGACTATCCCAGAGAGCTTTCTTACTCAGAAAAGGCATTTGTCAACAGGCTAGCCCAAACTTGTCACAACAGGTCACTAAAATGCTACAGTAAACAGCAGCTGATGGCTCCGGAATGACTCTATTGCTGCTCAAACAGCCAGCACAGCTAAGCAAACAGGCCACAAGGGCAGGGGCTGTTTGCACTCGCTGTTTGCACTCCTCTAGGCAGCTAATGGGATATTGCATATATCCTAAGAAGGTTTAAAGAAAAAGCAACAGAGACAGAAGAGAAAAATGGCTTCATGTTGATCTCATTCCAACTTCTTTTCTTGGTTTCATGTATTGGCCAACCTGCCATTTTAGAAGATAGATTTACCCCTTATTAGGTAAATTGGTAACTGTTTGCTCTAGAATGATTTTTAATAGTCGCTTCTTAAATAATGCCCTCTGGCGTCACACTACATCCACCCTGGCTTTAATTATCTCTAGGATTTTTCTCCCATTAGGAGAATGGGTATTTTATTGACATGTAAAAGGGTTACAAGGCAGGAGGAAATGAATTATACAAAATTTAAAAGTTGAAAGCTAATAAAATGGTGGACTTGATAGATAAGGCAGGAAAATAAATCTAATTTGACTGTAACTTGAGTGCTTCCTGTTTATGAAGTAATAACCATACCCTGGACTAAACCAGCGTTAACCCAGGGCACAACTGTTATTTTGTCAAATTTGTCCAGCTCTAACAATTAACAAATGATGGCTCAGATTTCAGCTGGAGATTATTTTGATGCCTGGTTGGAAATAAGGCTGTCATCTGCTAAAACGGGACTTCTGTGAGATGCTTTCTCTGAAAAGTCCATGGGATGGGCTCTGGCATGGGTCAGGGAACATGGCAGAACTCTTTCCTGAGGACTAAGCTGTGATGCAGCACTGTGGGAGTCATCTTCTTTGTTTTTCATTACTTACTTTCTGTCCTCAGTGAGTCCTCTCCTCTTTATTTACCCAGCCAAAAATCCTCAGGCCCACTGGAGAAAACTTTCTCTCTCCCCTTAGGGAAGGGATGATGGAGAGGAGGAATAAAAGGACTCTTCCTTTCCATAGGAAGCTGTGTTTTTGAGGAAATATCCCATTTAACGAGACAAACATGCAGGTTCTTTCTAGCAATAACAATACGGTCTAATTTCAGTCTGAAGAGGGAAGCAGCATCCATTCCTCTGCCTCTGGGACACGTGT
Source organism: Ceryle rudis (assembly GCA_033439905.1). NCBI lineage: Eukaryota > Metazoa > Chordata > Aves > Coraciiformes > Cerylidae > Ceryle > Ceryle rudis. The sequence goes on from JAAGNO010030902.1 coordinate 33,733, forward strand.
TCCTGGCCTGGGAATGAAAATGTTTCAGCTGGGGCCCAAAGACATCTGTTGCACAAGCACAGCACTTCATTTCAGATCCCACAAATGTCCACGTTCCAAGTAGGTCATTATATAATGGCTTTTGTCTTTTCCCATTGCCAGAAGGATCCAGGAGAATATGTCATAACACCATGCATCACCTGCCTGTGCAGTCCCTCTTGAGATCATCTCATCTGGGTGGGACTCTTTCTCTTGATGTCATTCAGCCCAGCTCAGCTCCACTCATATCTGTGCAACATAAATACTCGGCCCCTGCACAGCCTGCATTTTTCACCTGCTATTTTGCAAGCCATGCCCAGGCTGAGGGTCCCCGCCATGTGAGGTGCTCCACTCTCCCCTCTCCCTCTGCTGCCTCCAGGGCATTCCTACAACCTCACCCTGCTCTGCTATGCCAGGAGCAGCCAGCACCACACAGAACCCCACTCAGATATAGAGGGGAAGAACACAGCCCAGAGCAAGGCTGCTCCTCCTGGATGACGGGTAGTCATTGCCTTTACATTTCCCCTTTGTGTTCATTATCTCCTTTTTTTTTTCCTCACCCTTCCACCCCACAGACAACTGTCACCTTCCTCTACTCCTTTACGCAGTGGCCCTGGAATAGCAAGAGCACAACCCACACCACAGCAAGAGGGAGGAGGACCAGGGGTATTTGGCATTCAGCAAAAGCAGAAGCAAATACAAGGGCTTTTTTTTTCATATTCAGGCACCTAGAAATCATCCTGGGTCAAACTAGTTGCACTTTTCACCTTCTCCACAACCTGTCCAGTTGTCAAGAGCTTTTCTGCACCAAGTTGTGGCTTCATCTTTGGCTTATGTGACAGCTGGTGCTTACACAAAACCATCTAAACTCAGTAAAAGAGGATAGCAACGAGCTTGTCCTCTGTTCTCTAGAGAAGATGGCTCCTGCCCTCTCATGGTTGAATGCAGATATGTAAATCCACTTGTTTGTTCATTGTGAAGAAACACCAAATACCACTGCACATGTTTCCTTCCGCTGGCTCTGCATAGTCTGGCATCATCCTCCTTTAATACACACACTGATGCAACTGAGAACCTCTTCTGGGGCAGAGACTGACTGGTTGTTATGAGTAGACACTTAGCCAAACAGGGTTCCAATCCCCAATTGTGGTCTCAAAGTGTTACCAAACAACAAAATGTAGGTAATATGTAAAGAAAGTCACTCATTCACCCTTTTCACGTGGTATTTTGGTCCTTCTTTCCTCTGGTTTGTTTTTTCTTTTCAAATCTGGAAACTCTCCAGCC
>JAAGNO010030907.1:0-31603 GCA_033439905.1 Ceryle rudis
GCCGCTGCGCAGGCCGGGGGCCGGGAAGGGCCGGGGGGGCGAGCGACAGGCAGGGCTCCCGGCAGCGGCGGCTCTGGCCCTCTCCGCTCCCTGGCATCCTCCCTCGCTAGGACGGCATCGTTACTGAGGCGGAGGGGACGAGCCGCGGCGGAGAGGAGCAGCCGCCTACCGCAGCGGGCGCTCCGGAGAGGAGGGGACGCCTCTTCCCCTCCACCTCCGCCCGCCCCACGGCCGGCTCGGCCCGGGGGGGCGGCGAGGGGGAGGCGCCGTTACCACAGGGCCATTACAAGTGTCCCCCAACCGCCCCCGAGATGCCTCCCAGGGAAAAAATCATCTCCCGACGCGCCCGGTCTTCAGGTACCGTTGTCGCCAGTGCTGTAAGGAACCCTCGGGAGGTCCCCGCCCCGCGTACGGTCTCTGCAAAGACGGTACCGATTCCTTCCAGCGGTGCCCGCCGCGGTCCGAGCTCCCGGGAAGCTCCAGCAAGAGCGGCGGGAGGCGGTGGGCTGCCGCCTGCAAGGTGCTCTTCGCTAAAGTGGCCCAAACATAAAAGCGCTGCACAGCTCGCAGAAATCTCGGTCATCATTTTGAGAAATAGTCAGCCCTGCCCTGGAAACACTCGAAGGTTTTTTGTTTGGCTTGCTCTTTTTTTTTTTTTTTTTTAGTCTTTTTGTTGTTGTTGTTGTTTTTGTTGTAAAAAGAGACTCTTTTGACTGGCTTACCAATGATAAAAGCGAGTCAAGATTTCCGAAGTGTTCCAGACGCCTCTGCCTCAGACTCGACTGGTTTAATTCTGCCTGGTGTCAAGCTAAAAACCAGTGGGAGGATGTTAAGACACCCGCTGCATGTAATCAAGAGCTAATTATACTCTAAAGATACCAGTCACAAAGATCCGTGCTGGGGGGAGATGTGTTGCCTCTTCTTGTTAGGTGATTTTCAATGCACTGTGGCATAAGAAAATTATTCTATGACAGAAGTGTAACCCCCTTAAAATCAAGGCAGAGCATGTGGGGTTTTATAACGCAGAACTGTAAGCACACAGAGGCTACATGCACCAATTTATATCTACAATAAAGCTATTCCTTTGTTTAAATACTGTTCAGGTGCTGGTTTTCATTTGGTTTAATTTTTTCAAAGCATTATGTGGCTATCCATATAAATTCAGAGGAAGCTGTACTCAGAGATGCTCCTCCTACTGAAAGTGAAATTCATCTAAGTTTCCCAATTACCTCAGAGAAAGTGGACTTTACATCCACCTATAACTGCTAGATAAGATTCTCACTGCTGAGCATCATTAGTTAGCCCTAGTGTAAAGCACTCCTTCCCTCACAGTGTACACAATTCAGTGTCAGCCATGGCACAAAAGTTGTACTCGCGAAGCACAGGAAAAGCCAACCAACAGTTTCACAGAGATAAGTTACCCAGCTACAGCTTTGAAGAACAAACTGGGGTTTCTTTTCAGCAGTTCAGTTTGCATCTTGAGCTATTTAGGGAAGTTGTTTTTTATGGCTTTTGTCATATGTAAAAACCCATTGAGCTTCAGGGGGATTACATACACAGTACAGAAAATTTTGCTCTCTAAGAAACTAATATATTGTGTAGCTACTGTAACTGAAGTACTTGGGGTTATTCATTTAGGAAGTTCTAGGTGTCTAACCTAATTATGCCTACTGTATCAGTGTTACATATTTTGGAGCACAGCCATGCAACAATGATTGCGTCAAACCTTGTGTTTTTGCAGGGGACCTTTGACTTAGAAGAACCAAACTGCATTTAAAAAAAAAAAAAGTAAAATCCTGTTACAGTGGGATACAGGAATAGACTTTCGAATTGCCCCTAGAATTTCCCTTGAGAACGAAACATAAAAGTATAGCTGAAAGTAGGTGAGAAATGCTCTTGCTTCCCAAATATATGCTCAGAACAAGGCTTCCACATATCAAGGTTTATTTTCATTTCAGAAATAGAGAAAAGAGGGGTTTAATATTCGTTCTTAGTTTGAACAAAGTAATTCTTGCTTTTTCTGCTGTACTTCCCACCACTAATTTGAATTACGTGTTCTACATATTGTGTTTTCCATTATTTGAGTATTGTCCAGAGATTGGTTTGCTGTTTCTACAACGAAAGGTAATGACTAATATCTACTCAGTTATCCAAGTCACTGACTTGGAAGCCATTCTTGTTGATGTCAACTAAGTAATTACAATACCATATGTTAGAGTATATATTTCATACCATAGAAACCTTCACCTGAACTGTTTCTGTGGTTCACTTCTGAGAATGCCATGTGAGACAATGGCACAAAAGCCCTTACTAAAGTCACGTAATAGCACTAGAAGCGCTGTGTAGAAGGCCACTTTTTCCTCTACGCAATCCCCCTACAAACGTGGACTTCTGACAAATGCGATTCCCTTCTCTGTCCATGTTAGAGAAAAAATGCTAGTCAAATTTTTCAGGGAAGCGAGCATTCCTTCCTGCTACTGAAGAAAATGGAATTGACCAAAGCCTTTTCTCTCTCACCATACTGTTACAAAGCCAGCAAGCTGAAATACATCATTCCTAATGTGCATTTAGATTAAGTGCTTTTCTTCTTCCTGCCCTTCCTGCTTTACTTCCTTTCTGGTCAATTTTGGCCAGCGCTTGCTTGCATTTGAAATCTATGGCACAATAAGAGTGGAGAAATTTTCTCCTTTGTTTATTTGAAGGAGATCCTTTCTGAAAAACAGCCAGGATAGCAACAGAAGAATCCATTACAAGTCTCAAAGGCACTCTGTATGGTTACAGTCTTAGAAATATTTTCTATTTCCAACCGCAACGTGTAGGGAAACATTCTCAGTCAACATAAAATTACGTATAGCAAATTTACCACAGTTTGCTGCTATCAGACTACTACCAGAGCATGGTATCAGAACAGGGATATGAGAATCCTTGTTCGATGAATCTTCATCCATCACTGCCTTACCTGACAGCAAGAACTTAAAACTTAGGTGTCTTGATGGTGTGGCTGAGACACTGAAGTACCATATTCAGACAAATAAAATGCAGGTAGCTACACTTTTGAAACATCAGAACAAGAGAAGCCTAATAGTAGTGAAATTGCACCTACAAAACCCTAGGCATCACCAAATATCCTCAAAGAGGGATTTCTGTTCACGAGTCATTTACACATTTTCAAAAGCATTCTTAATGTCAATGACAATGTTTCAAAGTCATTATTCTTCTCAAAAATATTCAATATTATCAGAGATGCCAACATAGCCAAACTGCATAAAGTGAGGGAGAAAGGATGAGTAAACTTGAAATACCAGGCAGAGCAATACAGGGAACCTTGTGCCATCTGTTGTTTCAGCTGGTTAAAGACTGTACAGCCAAAGGCTGCCAATCTAGTACATTTTGTGAACGTGGACTTGAATTTACAGGGGTTTGGAGTGATGTCATTTTAATTTAGAAAACCGCTTCCTGGAAGTTGCTTAGGCAGGAGTGAAATAATGCAAGGTATACTACTGTAAGGACAGAGACTGAACAGAAAAGCCTGAAAGATTTACAGCAAATAGTGAAACACAGGAGGTATGGAATTAGATTATGCTTCATACTATTTTTTTTTTCTAGGACATGGATTTAATGCCATAATTATTTCATGTTTGAGTTGGAATTGCAGCCAGAATACAATTGCTTATTCTTTTCACCAGACTGGCTTGATCAAGACAGGATGGAATTAGATTGGAACAGATTTTTTTTTTTTTTTAATATGGATTGACTGCTCTGGTGGAATTTTCCTATCCTCAAAATTATGAGAAATACACAATTCCAATTTTAAAGTTTCTATTGGCAGTATTCCTCAGCTGGAAGACAGTGATAAAAAGGTGCTTCTAAACTGAAATAAGGTGTCTGAAGACCCCACAGCAATAAATTTCCTTGAAATATTGTCAAAAACATGAGTTCCATATTTCTCTTTCCTATTTTTTCAAGTTAGGCAAATGGAGTAGAAATCTGAAATATGAAACCAGCACAGCTGGCATTCAGTACACAAAAATATCAGGAAATATATTTGGGTTCTTAGACCAAACTACCATAGCAGTAATACCTTCTGGATCTATGAGTATCTAACTGAGTAGATTTGAAAATCCATAAGACTGTGACAATTGATGGGGAAAAAGATCATTTAATAAATATGCTCTGGGGTTTTCTCTTTTCTCCAAGGTACATTTCAACAGCGTTAATTTGCAACTAAATCAAACCTACTTGTTTAAAAATTGGATTGGTGATGCTAAAACCTTCTTGTTTAAATGATCTAGCTTTAAGAATCAGCAAGATCCAAGAAACTTCTAGTAAATATTTCCCTTGCAGAACAACCTTGTATGTCATGTGATTATGCCAAATGATTATTTTCCTGCATTATAAAAAAAGTAAGAGTATTTTCTCTCAAGAGACAAAACTGGGTTTTTATTTGCTTGAAGTGACGGATGAAGAGAGGCAAAAAGACACTCATGGTAATGCTAGAAATAGAATCCAGGTCGTGCAGCACACTGAACCCTTCTCTAACGTGTGTGTGTACTACTTTCATGAAAATTGGGAAGTTGGTGGGAATAGCAACAGTGTAATGAAAGCAAAATTGGCCCTCTTTGCTTCATACTGGGAATTTGCCTACTTGCCAAGAACCCAGTGTTTTCAAGGACATTTAGCTCCTACATCAAGGACTTCTATGAAAGTCCAAACAGGTTAATCAGCATGAAGAAAAAAGGAGGAGTGATGTGATGTCACTGATCTGTAAGCAGATCTCAGCCTCAGAACTAATATTATGGTTTAAGGCTTTTAAATGAGAGGAAAAGATAAATTCCTGAGGCTCGAGCCTGTAATTCCACGCGCACTGTGCAGCCATTCAGGCCTATGCAGAGAGAATGGGTTTAAAATCCTGTCAAATCACCTGCTGGAAACCAGGCCCTCAGAGCTGTGTGGTACAGTTGTATTATGTAGTCTACTTTATGATATTAAAAGGCTACTGAAGCCTCCTGCCAATAAAACCATTAGATAGATCCTAGCTACATTTCTAAAGGTCTGCAAAATGTCTGGCTAGACAAAATGGACAAATACTCTTTTTTTTTCTGCATTAAGTGGCAATTGTGTATACATTTACATATTTGTGCCTGTTATTTCCTTTTTAAGGTAAGCCAGGTATGTCTTTAAACAAATCCAGTATTTTTGGACTACTGAACAAATCCACAGGATCCTGAGCCTACGACAATTTAGTTTTAGTCCTCTTTTTTCACGCACATGAGTAGAAATGAGAAGGTAATAGAAGTACTACTAGGAGAGAGACTATAGAATCAATTCCCTTACCTGTACATTGCCCTGGGGCCTGTATGTAGCTTATAAACTTCAAGGTATACTTGAAGATTTGCTTTACTTATTTATCCATAGTGCTGAATTTTCTTCCTAGCGTCCTTGTCCCTGTGGCAGTCAATCACAGAATCACAGAATGTTAGGTGTTGGAAGGGACCTCCGAAGATCAAGTCCAACTCCCAAAGAACAGTCTTTGAAACCGTAAACATGGATCTTAATCTATTGCTGAGTGCTGGCAATTACATGATAAGTAAATTTACCCCCACAATACAACCTCTTGAACAACTAACTTCTCTTTTTAATCGCGCTTCACATATAGGTGGATGAATGCAATGCATCCAACTGTCCCCTTGCTGGCCGATGGAAAACTCTATTGCATGGAGGTAGTCAGTGTTTCAACTAATGAGTCTGAGAGTTGCAATGGATGTATGGAGTGTAGAGCAGCTCTTATTTTAGCAAATTAACAATTATTTCAGTCCTCTGCAAGTAATTAAGTCTGGGTATATTTGGACAAAGTTTGATCTTTCTCTCATTGGAGTAGCAGGATTTGAGTCACTGTGGGGGTCAGAATAGGGGAAGGAGAACATCATAAAAACTATAGCAAGAGACAAACAGCTCGTGTGATGAATTAAAACAGTTCACAATGATTTTTAAACATGGAAACAAATAGATTTTTCAAATTCTTGTGTGAATTGATATTCTAATATATTTTAATTTGCGGGCACATTCTCCCCTGTGACACCTTAGCAGAAAAATTCAAGCAGCAGCTACCATTATGAAAGACAAATCTGAGTGACAAGCGTGGCTCCCTGAGGAGGAGAAAATCCTTCAGCCTAGTTTGCACCATTCCAAGCTCTGTTGTCCAGGACGTCTGGCGATTTTGACTGAAAGATTACCCGATTCTGTCATAGTTCAGAACCTAATTTTTTTTTTTTTTTTTTTTTAATCACATCAGAACCCTTGGATACATACCATCTGGTGCTAGCAACTTGCCATACCTCAAAGCATTAAATTCCTCATGTTGGACAAGGAGCAAATACCACAGTGCAGAGTGTTGATTGAACCTGTAATCTTTCCTTCCACGGGCTGCTGTGGAATAGGTGATAACGCTCAACCACAGGTACTAACCATTTGAGTGACAGCAACTCAGTGGGTCATCCAAAACGGCCTCTTTACTATATGGGAGGAAATAAACTTCTTATGCAGAGGCCACATATTATCTTTGAAATGCGCTCAGAGACATTCATTAGGAATTAATCAGAATCCATAAGAGAGACAGTGAAGCTACATAGTTGTCTGAGCGAAGCAGCCACGAGATGTCAACAGCCTGCTTTTGCATAGCATAGAACACATTTATTTAGTGCCAAGTTCTGGTGTCCTGCAAGGTTGGAGATCCCATATACATACTCCGTTATAAAATGAAAAAAACCCCCCCGTTTATACTTTTGTTATGGTTTCCCTGCCTTTTATGTAAGAAAAGCCACTTTTCAGAAAAGGGAGCAAGGAAATGCCAAAGCTTCTAGCAGCTGAGAGGTGCTCAATAACAGAAAGGGGAAATCAAACAATGTTTCTCTGAGAAGAAACTACACTTACTGGCAACAATCTGTAAAGTGACTGACAGGAAAAATGGGAAGAAGTGACGGTACTTATATTTTAAATTGGCCTCAGGGAATAATTTATAGTGAAGACGCAGTATCTTTTGCCATGAAAGTTAGAATAACTCTACTGTTTTCCATAACAAGAAAATGTCCCATTCAATTAATATATGTTTTGGGGAGGACGATGGTTGTAGAGATGAAAGTAGTTAAAGAACCTCAGCAGTCCCGTCTTGCAGCAGTCCCTGTGGTACCCCAGGACGTGTGACCAGGTGTTGACACAAAGGTACAGACATCAGATTAATGACTTCATTTTCCAACTTCAGGAAAGCAAAAACCTATACAGATATTGTCACTATTTGGTGAGTTCAGGTCAATGGAAACATCACAATCACTTTCAGTAGAGTCTGAATTTCATATTTGGCTTTCAAATAAAATGGTAACCCACACTGATGAAAAGCTGGAAGAAATTTTCCCAGGGTTTCAGAACACAGCCAAATCCAGCTAGACTGGTACCTCAGACAAATTAAGGAGAAAAATTAAATCTCTGGAGACCTTCATAGAATGAATTAATTTTTAAAACACTCATGTCCTGGTTTTTAGGAGTGAACAGCAACTACAGTTCCCATTAAAACTCAGAGAATGAAAACAGAGATGCTTATTCAGCAGAAGAGTAGTAGAAGGCAAACTACTTCGCAATAACATGACAAACAGATATAAGGAAGTATCTTTCATTTCAGAAAAGTGTTTATATGCCTTATCTGCCCATCAGAAAACTTTTATATGCCCATAATAGAGGTATTTCCATCTCCCTCAATATTTTTCATTACATTACCACAGCTTCCACATAAAAACCGCCTGCAGCAATTAAGTCTTTGCCTAAGAATCTCCTCCACCCCAGGCTTCCCAAGTCAACAACAGTGATTTGATAGCAACACAGAGCTCAAATAAAATTTCACCTTAATAGTGAGGTGTAAACACTGAAAAATTGCAATACTGAGCATCAAAATTAGTCTATAAGGGAAAAATTATACAAATGGTTTCCTTATCAGATGAGCCGGCTGTTGACTGGCAGAAATGGGTGCCTGGCAAGGCAGAGATGTTAGAAGATTAGGAATCTACACATTGTGGACTTTTGATTTGGACATGGAATTCATTTGATCCATAGATTATTCAAGGGCTTGCTAAAAACACACATGTAAATGCACATACAGAAGTATTCTTTTTTAATTGTGAAGTTAAAAATAAGGCAATAAATGGATTCTGAAATTAATAAAATCTTTTACATGTGTAATAATCAAAAAATAACTGACCTACAGGATTAGATAAAAACACTCAACACTAAAACTTTCTATTTTGGACATTACATCATAAGCCATCAAAGGGGAACTCTAACTTCTTAAATCAAGGCAGTTTCACTTTGAAACAGGCTATTAGCTTTGTCCATTTTTGAACAGTCCAGTTTCACATTCTGATAGCACTTAACAATTCTGTATAATTTCAGATTCACTCTTGCTAAAAGGTTTGCTGGTTTTCTGTGGGACACCCAGAAATGGAAAGGATTGAGTATATGACTGAGAAATGATGTCTCTGTCACACAAGTGACAGAAATGTACCTTGACTTCTCTGTTCCTTCTTCTTGACACTTTGTAATGAAAATCCTTTTATCAGACAACAGACACCTCAAACTACATTCATTTGCATTATAAAAAGGGAAGGGGGAAAATTATTGTGAACACAAGCAAAGTTCTAAAAAGACCAAGCATGATACGCTGGCTTGTCCAAAATCTGTGAGATACACAGGAGGAAATGGAAAAGATTCTGGGGAGGAGGCAGCTGTTTCCATCACCTTCAGAGATGACATCACCACAGAAATTAGGTAGATGTTGAGATGGAGCTGAAGGCAGAAAGCAGGGGTGTATCAGGATTGTCGTCCTTCTCTCCCCGTGATGCCCCCACAGTTAATACAGCCCAACTCATTAGATCACAAAAGGCTTGCTAAAGACTTCCCTTAGCAGTCCCTCCCTCTAGCCCTATTAGATTCCTCACTGTCTGATTATGCTGAGTCAATCAAATAATCACCATTCAGTTCTGTGGAAGCCACAGATAAATTCCAGATAAGAGGCACTAGGATGTCCTTGACTTTTGCAAGAACTGAAGGCTCCATAGGACAAACTGAGGTGTGAAACCCAACTCTTCATCCCATGAAGAAAAATAAGCAAGAAGTTTTCTGCACTGAGGCACACAAAGCTTACTGTTCCCACAGAAGTTCCCTGCTTATATCCCTTTGCTTTGCCCATTGTTCCTCTTGTCCCATACGCTGCCATCCCCACACAACGGAGCAACAACTGTTAGTTCTCGTCAAGGCATCCGGAGCCGGGTTCAGCAGCAAAGCCCTGGCAGAGAATACCTGTCACTGTCTTGGATTCTGGCTGAAACTGGCGGAGAGAAACGTTTCAAGAGAAATGTTACCTGGTCATTTTGGATCAATCCTTGCTGCATTTGACACCTTGTTTTACTGGACTTCAGCCAAAGTTGTGATTGGTTTCTTTTGCCCTCTCAGCCACTTCATGTTTTGTATAAACCTTTTCTTCCATTTGTCTGCTCTGTCTTTTTCTCCCCCTTGTATTACATTCTTAGAATTATTTTTTCCTATGGTCCCTCAGCTACTCTGCCGTGCAGTGCTGAAAAATAACTCTACCCAAACTATCCTAGATAAGAAAGATCTGCATTTTACAGTATCTATTTATCATCTCTTTTGGTGTACTTATCTTGAATTTTTTTTTTTTTCCTTTCAGTTCTTGTACAAATACATAGTCACTTTCTCAGAGTCCCCTTTCTCCTGTTGCAGGCCCTTGGAGCGCAGCAGTACAAACCACACAATCTAATCCTAGACTATAATATATATATATACACATGCACAAAGTACCAGTCGCTACAGTGCTGCTAAATGACTAAATTATAACCAAGGTGTAAGACAGCAGAAGGAAAAGAAAGGTGAAAATTTTAAAAAATACTTCCCAAGGTCTCAAACAGTAAATGAAATCCTGAAGGAAAGCAGCAGAGAATAAGAAAACAAAAACGTTATGCCCGGAAAGTGATAAATCATCAAATTACATCAACAGAAAGAATGAAAATATTTCCTGTGGTTTCTAGTATCTGACAACACACCAGGTCCCTTAACCAACAATTCATTAACATCTGTTAGGCATGGGTGAAAACTGCAAAGTATTGAGATCTGAATTAGAAACTTTTCTCACCTCAAATTAAAAGATTCCCTCGTGCAGCACTAGAATCTGATTCAAATGGAGGAAATTCAGCAGAGCACTGTTGTAATGGTCTGATCGGCGCAGGCTGCTTTGTTACACCAAATAGCTGTTTAATAGAAATATCCTCTAATGCCTATTCAAAATCCTAACAGATTTAATACAGATGCAAAATTCTAGGAATTGGTGAATACCGTCAATTTGCTTAGCTGCTGAGGTAGAGTAGAAACAGGGGATGTCATGAGAATGAACATGAGGAGCATTGCACACAAAACCAATTGACAGTTCAAGAGAAACAGACCCAATCAAGAGCATAAACATAGCCTTAAATATTATTAAACCGGTACATTGGGTCATTTATGCCACTTGATTACATTTGTAACCATATGGGACAAGGACTCGACATGAAGAATGGAATGGCTTTTGCACAATGGACTACTCAAATTGAAAAACTGGCCGACTGCACGATGGGCAACGTGCCTTCCTTTGAAGCACCTTGCATTTGCCAAGCAGGCTGGAGAATATTGGAATTGATGGATCATTGGCTTAATGGAGCATGGCAGATCCTACTAAAACTGACTGGCGGAGGGCACTGTTCCAAACACAAATGTGGTATTAAAAGTAAACATATATATTCTTCCGTATAGTAAAAAATTACAAATGTCCCGATTTCTGTTAAAGTTATTTTACACAGCCTGATTTTCTTAGTGCTGCACTCTGATTTACAGATGACCTCAGAATAATAATAATTAATTATGAGACTGCGTGAGAAGAAAAAGAGCTGTTCTGAAATCTAAAAGTGGTGTTGGTGAATTATTTTATGTCACATTTCTAGCTTGCTTTGCTAGAACAAGATCATGTGAGAAGAGGTTATTTTTCTAAATGGCCATGTAAACAAGCAAGTAAGGTGTTAAGATCTGTGTAGATGAGAAACGTGGTGGTCTTGTGACACAAGAAGTACCTCGAGCTAAAATGAAGGGAACAGTCTCAGGAAACCAGAGATACAATTCCGTATCTCTGTGATTCAAGTGATCCCTGTCTTTATTATCTTTCAGCACGTATAATGCCACAAACCTACTTAGCTCAGCCATAAAACCTCTTATCGGAATTAATCCAAAATTAAGAAATAAAACTCATGTAAACCTTTCTACAGCGAAAAGCAGGGCTGGAAAGGATTCTCAGAATTACATCATTCTCTTCTGTCTTCTTTGCAGCAGGTCCACACCCATAGAAAAAGGGCCAGGCAGTGCATCTACCGTGGTTGCCTGGCTGCCAGTCACTGCTACAAAATCCTCTCCCTAAATTTACAAGGACCTGTCTGGAAAGGAATTGGGTGTTTTATCCGCTTCTCTCTCCTCCACTGATAAAAAGCTATCGCAGAACTTTACCTCTTTCTCCAAATAGCTCATTTTCCACAGCCAGTCCCCTGCTGAACACCATTGCCGTGGTCTAGTGACTACACACAATAACACAGCACCGTACAGCTGATTTGCACATGTCAATTTTTCAGGGTTCAAGCTACAAACTATGACAGTAATAAATGCAAAGAACCTTTAAAATCCATCTACCAACAAGTCGGTTACATCATAATTATTAAATTACTTCAGTGCTCAGGTGAACATCCTACAGTGAGCAGTAATAAGAGCAAATGAGACTATCGCACTAACTTGCAGTATCTCATTTAAGTAACAAATTAAGAGTCTGCCTTCCTAATTTCTTTATAGATCAATGATGAAAAGGAGCATCTCTTCCAAACAGTCACTCTACATGCCCACACTGGGGATTGTAACAAGAGCTTTCCAATTTAGCCTCTTATACTTGGTCCTTAAAGTCACATGGTGCATTGCAGTCAGGAAGGTGAAGCTCTAAAAGGAACTGAAAATCCTTGTGTTGACAGAGGATTTCACTTTGTATCAGAAAAGTTTCAGCATACAGCTTCTTTCTAACACAAAATTATAGAGTATATTTGCAAACTAAAACATTTTCAAGCATTTTCTTTTCTGGACATTTAAAACCCTCAGTCTAGGCTGCTAATTGCCATTCTCTCTGTCCAGAGCTGTAGAGATAATGTAGCTGGATGGCATTTAGACAGGCAGAAAAAAATTGTCTTGATTCAGATTTCATCTGAACATCACAGCATGCAGAGACATTCCTAGGATTTTTAGCTTCAAAACAACATTTTTTTTATTAAGAAAGTGCTTCTGTCCTCAGTGTTCACATAAGATAAACAAGAATTTATAGAGATAACAAACAAAGCTTTGCTTAATTGGAGACAAGATTTATTCTCACTTCAGGGGCTAAATAAGTAAGTTTGAGGCTGGTCTAGAGCAATCTGGAGCAGGAAATAACACTTCAAAGCCTATTGAAAATCTGCTTCTGCACAAAACTAGCGCCCATGAACTTGCCTGCTGTAGGGCATCCATACTGAAAAGAAATCACACCTGCACCCGCAGACTACTAACTTCCAAGTGAAATGCTCTGTTAAATAAGTAACTACGGAAACAAATAGGGAATTCCTCTTTGCTTTTCAGGAACTAAATCCCTTACTTTTTTCTTTTTCTGCTTCAAATTTTTTTTTTTATTTATTTTTTTTACCTTGTGCAATGGATTCCAGTTTTCATCTTTTACCTAGCTCCTTACCAGGTCCCTGGTACAAAGCTGTATACCTTTAGTTTCTATCTGTGGCTAACCTGGTCTATCACCCAGTGACCCCTTCGCAACCAACAAGGAGGATGAGAAAAAGGAAAGAAGACCCCCAAGATGGAAATGAGAACTGATTTAATGAACCAGCAAGACCTATATTAATACTATTGCCAATATAAAGTTATACTTGGCCCAGTAAATGTATGGTGATGACAAGCAGAGTGATGAACAGGCCCCTCCAGGGATGACGAGGAAAAGAAAGAGCAGAATCAGATAGAGCCCCATCCTTGCCAAACTTCTCCCTTTATACTGCTGTTTCTGGGATGAGATACACCTGTAGTCAACTCAGGTCAGCTGCCCTGCCTGACTGGAAACTTCTAATGGCCTGCAGAACATAGCTGGCATAGTATTCCATCCTAGTGAAACCAGGATAAGAGCTACTTCTCCTTTCTATTTCAAGCTTGCAGTGTTTAGCTTTCTCTATCCTGGTGATACCACCCTTAGCTAAAGAACTATACTTGTGAGGAGTGGCACAAGCAATGCGGAGGCATTTGCTTAACAAGGCCTAGGAGTAAAGGACAAAAAGGAGACCCAAGTCTATCTGAATTTTGTGCTCCTTAGAAGTGTTTTCATTTTAAGCCTTTTGACATTGTGCAAGTATTTGTCTGGGAACGGTTGTATTGCCAGATGTACAGGTGTTTAATGCTTATTCGGTGCTTTATTTTTGCAAAGAGCTTAAAGAACATCAGTAATTGCTATAGCGTACCCACTACTCAAAATGGTAAGCAAAATCTAAGGTCATAACAGTTTAGAGCCAGATCCATGTCAAAAAAGACTTGAAATTGCTTTCAAAAGCAGTCATATCTGGCAGCTGTACAGTGAAGATGATGACTTCTTCTCTTTACAGCAGCCAGAGAAGGCAGAAAAGGCATAAGCTGTCACAAATAACAACTTCCCTGTCACAGGACATGCAAGATCCTGGGAGAGGTGGAAAATGATAAGCAAAGTGGTAGCTTTTCACAATGATGACATCTTGGGCACAAACTAATAGTCATTTCTGAAATCCCTGATGATGAAAGTGGAGATAACAAAGAAGACTGTGGGTAATAAGCCAAGACAGTTTCATGAAGAGGTTGCTTCTCAAGTTGCCTGGCTTGATCCCTTCTGCCTTCTGAATGTGTTTCTTTGGAGCATGCAAGTAAACAGAGTTACATCTCCTGATGCTGCACATGCCTGCAAATGCCTCCTGTCTCCCAGAACATAGTTAACATGAGGTTTACTACAGCTTTCAGGTTGCAGGGATTTATGAGAAGCTTTCCCTCATCTGTGCAGCTCTGTGCAGACAGGGAATACGAGGTCTCAAGGGCTTTCTTTTTTATTAGAACGAAACCATCACCTCTTAAATGAAGCATTGGCAAAAAGCAAAATAATATTAGTTGATATAAACCATGCATACATCTTTATCTCTGCATGAGAAATTATCTTATTAATTTTCAAGGATAAAAGAATAACTTTGACATACATTTAAAATCAGAACAGGCTGGGGGGAGGGAAAATAAAACATTCTACGTGAGAGAGCTGATCTCAAACAACTAAAATGTTCATTTCTCCACTCACCGGTTCACAGCTCAGGAAAACATATTTGGGTCATCGCCCAGCACCTTTTGCCCTGAATTTGGATTGGCCATCTTCCTGCTGTATTAACAGCCACTGCTTTCTTCCAGGGAACATTTCTGGGAATACAGTTTTGTATAGTGGCTGTAGTAGCAGTAAATACAACTGGTCTTTCAGGTTATGAAATATGGAATATGTACGGTTCACTCCACTTAGTGCTGGCTGCTTTTTAAACATATTTTCTCTCCTCCTTTTAGACAGCGATGTCAGTAGGTTGGCCAAATGCGATGAGAGTTTCTTAGATTAAGGAAAATGCCTCTTAATATACTTCCATTACTACTCTACAAAGAAACTTAAAAATTATGTATTGAATTTTCTTACCTAGGAAACTATTCAATGACCAGTTTAAGGTAATAACAGCATAGCGGGGGTTGCTTATAGGGAACGACATTTAAGTCAAGATCTACTCTGCTACAACAGAGATCTCAGAAACTGTAGAAATGTAGGACTAGGTACAATCCCAGCCATCAATTCCACTCCCTTGAGATCGAGTCTAGCAGTTCTCACAGATACTTGTATAGCCTGTTCTTAGGTATGTCCAGCAATGAAGATTTCACAATTCTGTCAATAATCTCTTTTAGTGCTAAAATGTAGTTAGAAAGTTATTCCTAATATTTAAGATGGATTTTTTTCCTTGCCATAAAGAAAGTGGATTAATTCTTGTGCTGTTCCTGATGTCATGGAGAATAGCGGTTGGTCACCATGCTTTTACGACAAGTTTTTACACATTTGATGTCACTCATCTTTCTCCACACCTTCATTTTCCCATGCAGAAAAAAGATCTGCCTGGGAAGGGGCAAGCTGAATTGATTTGGCTGGGGGGCTAGAACTAGACCATCTTTAAGGTGCCTCCCAGCCCAAATCATTCTATAATTCTGGTTTCCAGAACTGTTAAGACAGGCTTTTCAGAATAAGAATATCAACTCCTCCCCATTTCTGAGGAAAAGTGCTTGCTGGGGAATTGCAGCGTTGCCTCATTCTTTCTTCCTGTTCTGCCACAAGTCTTAGTGATGGGCTGAAACAATGTCAGTTGTCCTGATAATAAGAAATGCTTATTTCCTTGCCACTGTGAAGTAAAACAATAAGTTGTTTGAAGATAATATTTGCCTCTAACCACACTTAGACAATGCACTGAATTTCCACTGAGAGGCTAAACTAATGCTTTAAACTCAGCTCTGTGGGTTATTTATAGATCCTCTGCTCGCTGGTGATAATGATCCTCCTCAGGCTTAAGTCACAGGCGGAATAATCCCCTGAATTCAAGACCTTTTATTAATCGTTCATGTATTTTGGCTTTGTGGGAGGAGAGCTCTGTCTACCTGCATGCTTCAGTTCTATTAACAAAACACCTCAAACAGCGTTTTGTATTTTTCCAAAGGAGCCTTACTTCAGAGAACAGAAACCTGTACTGCCTTGGCTCCTGTAAACATAATCCCAAGAAACTGCACAAGTAATGGGGTTTATCTTGAGAATACACTTGCTCAGAACCACCGTTACTGTCCCCTACGTGCCCACAGCTGCCACAGTCGAGTGTAGTCGTCTCAAGCCATGTAGTCAAGTGGCTGTGTTGTCTGAGGTATCCAACACTGTAGAATACAAAGCAATGATTTTCCTCTTTTTTTTTTTTTTTTTTTTTACTATTTTTTAATGAATTTGGACAGTAGCAAGCACTAATTGGATAATAGGAAGTATTGGTCGTTGTTCAGAATGAAACAGACACAGAATCATAGAATAATAGAATTGTGTTGGTTGGAAGAGACCTTTAAGATCATTGAGTGCAACCATTAACCCAGGACTGCCAGAACAAATGCTTCCTCTGCTCTAATGTGTCACTGGGAACTAAGAAGCAGCAAATTGGCGCAGAGAGTCTTATAGTCTTCACAAGGGAGGAACGATGAAGCCTTTGCAGTGCAGTTTCTTTTACCAGCCTGACTCGTGTGTGCCTTCTGATATCTTTGATATTCTCCACTTGTGAAGATCCCAAATTCTGTATTCAGACAATTCACAGAGTATTACTTGCACCACCGAAACCTGCTCGAATGCAGCTCCATGCAGGAAAATATATTTAAAATCAATGTCTAATAGACCATGCCTGCTGTACAAGAACAGATAAAAAGTTCTCATGAGATTCCTTCAGAGAAACATCCTTCTAAGAGACCTGAGGAGAAATCTCTTTGGGAAAACTCTTTAAAATTTAATTTAAAATTAGAAGGTTGTACTACCAAATAAAAAGACTAAGATAAAAGTACTGTTTGTTAGATTTGCTGATAGGTAGAGTACCTATGGAAATTTCCATACAGTCTCCCATAAACATTGAAGCAGGGAAGAGCCTGGGTTGTAAACTGGGGTGCTTTCTGGGTCCCCTGCCTTAGCTGCTACAAGGTATGAAGTGAGGGAGTGCAGGGCTGGCAGAGGTGTGCACACCTGCCATGGGCAGGCTTGGAGGCAGATGGAGGACACTGGCGTACACTGCAGTGTCATGTCAACTTAGCTACAGCCTGTGTGGAACCTTAAAGCACACTGAAATGTAGCTCAGTTTCTGTATAGAAAACAGATGGCCCATCTGTGACAGAATAGTCCTGGAGAAAGATCTTATTTTTTGATGGTTTGTTTTGTTTTGGTTTTTTTTTAAATACCAAACAGCAACATTTTCCCTGTGTTCCACTCTGAGTACCAGCAAGATGAAATTCTCACAGCAGAGAACCCCATTAACCTTACACACGGGCAACGTTAGCAGTTCAAATTTAACAGAATTATAAACAGTTGGAAATAGACTTTTCTGATAAGAACTGTTGGATATTCTGAACGTAGGTGCTGCTGTTAAGTCTTCAAAGTAACGCTCACTTGTGCAGGTGGGAGCACAAACGTGTATGTGTGTGTATTTACCTAAAATAAACACACTTTCTCTTGGTTTAATTCTGCTTCCCGCAGAATGGAAGATGATGGTTTCCAAGGGGAATAACGTTTAAGAAGGGAGAACGGGAAGAGTATGTAGCTTAACTAAACAATGGAGACCAATAGTGTTTGAGTAGGTGATCCATTACAAATACCTTGTATAGTGTATCCAGTACAGCAGTGTACAGCTATGTCTATCAGTTGACCAGATGCTTATGCTTAGCAATGAATGTTACCAAATTAATTAAAAAAAAACCCCAACAAACATATCTGTAACCATGTTTGCTGTATCCGTGTTAGTTTCCTGAGACTGCTGCTGGTAAGTATGAAAAGGAATCACATAACCAGCTGCCTCTTTGATTTCAAAGAACAAAACTAGTAGCATTATGGCAAACACAAAATATATTATTTGGTCACAGTTTTGCAAAGCATCTGCAAAATAAGTAAATAAATAAAACTCCAGAGATTTTGTTAAAATTCTCCAAATGAGCCTACAAAACAACACTTACCACAGAACTTCATTAAATAGAATTAATGACATAATGTCTCTGTGTTTACTTCTTCAGAACAATTACTTGAGGCAGGAAATCTTTAGATAAAAACCACTAATGATGCTAAGTCTCCTATCTAACCTCCTTCCCGAAAACATTACAGTTAATGATGACAAATTCTTTCCTTTTGTATCATAATAAAATTCAGTCTTTGTATGTGGTTCAATAGGAAGAACAGACAACTTGGCCTCCTTCTTTCTGATTTTAAATTTAAACTGGTAATCAACTTAGAAGTTTACAAAGGTGGAAAAATGTTTTCCTTCTTTTGTTGCTGTAGTTTTTATTTGTTCTGAACTTGCAGTAACTAACAGATTAATTTTTAAAAAGGCCAGTAAATCCATAAATTCTGGGGCACAACAAATTATGAACCCTGTACAGGCTTTTTTTTTTTCATAGGCTGCGGAGAAAATAAGACAGAACTACAAGATACAGTCAGAAAGAGTAGGCCAGTGCAGGAGGGGAATAGTACAGCTACAAGAGGGAAGAAAAACTACTCAAGTTCCATAGCAGGTGAACCTGTAATT
This sequence comes from Ceryle rudis, assembly GCA_033439905.1. Classification (NCBI taxonomy): domain Eukaryota; kingdom Metazoa; phylum Chordata; class Aves; order Coraciiformes; family Cerylidae; genus Ceryle; species Ceryle rudis. The sequence continues at coordinate 18,486 of JAAGNO010030907.1, forward strand.
CTAATAAATAAGACGTGCCACTCCTGAAGTGATGATAACAAGCTTTCCTGGAGCTAGACAGACACCCCAAAGCAGCGAGGTCATGCTAGAAGAAAGCACATCTCTGTAGCACCCGGGCCACCGCTGTCCGCTGTCACAAGCTGAGCTCTGAGTCCCTGCAAACACCCGTGCCTGTGCGGGCTGCCCAGCTTGGTGGGCTGGTGGTGAGTGTGATCCTGCGGAAGGCAGGAGCTCCGAGAAGAATTTAAAAGCTGGTAAAATGAAAGGAAAAGCAAATACTGCCAGTTAAACCATGTGCTTTCTGTGGTGCATTGCTGTCAAGTCTAGACTGTGGTGTGTAAGTACTCGGGCAGGAGAGCTCATTTCCAGATAATAGTATCAAAGGGCCACATGCTGTTTGGAAGCATAAAAGTGTCATCTGAGCCACTTACCTACCGATACCGCTAAATATAATGCGAGTTTATCACACATACTCAGTTATTATGCAAAAAGTTAACTTTGGCCACTTCTACTCGCATCTACTGGGAAAAAAAGTCACAGTTCTGCAGATGAAATTACGGTGATAGGTATTATGTGTACAAGTAAGGATCACAGAGCCATTCCTCAATGTAGACATCCTGATTTTGCAGCTGAACCTACAATAAGTACTACCAATAATGTTAGTGACAATGTATCCTTTACTACTTAAGCGTATTTGCACAAGCCTTTTGCCCCTTAAAGTACCCACCATTAGGAACATGTGTATAGAGAAGGCTCTAGAAAATGCTGCTACACTATGATGATATCAGGTACTCCCAAGTAGCTAATATCAGGGTTTAAATCCAAAGAGTAATTTCAGCATTTCCTATACTAAAGCTGTGATCTGACAGACACTGCTGGAAAGGTGGTGGCAGCTTCAGATGTAGCTATCCATGGCTGCTTGTTGCTTTTCTGCCAGGAACTACCCTGGGTAGTTCAGTTAGTGGAACAAATCACTGGAGTGCTCCTCATCAACAGCATCACAGAAGTCAGCCCATCTAATTTGACCTGTTGCCATGGCTGTGTGAAACAACTCGGCTGATTTTACACTAGAGTGGGTGAGGAGAGCTCAGGTAGCCTGTTCCCTGGCTGATGTGGGGATGTGACTGCCTGCAGACAGGTGCTGCTGACAAACAGGAGAGAGCTTCTGCACAGATCGTCTGATGGTCACCTAATGCTGCTGTCAGTGCTGCCTCTGGCAGACTGGAATCAATAATGGCTGCTGTAAAGAGTCCTTATCAGGCTGGATAAAGCCAGAGACTCTACATAAGCAGTGTCTTAAATGCTTGAAAAGCAGAAAGCTGACATTTGAGACAACATAGGTCTACCGAAACTGGGATTCATCACTGAAATGGTCTATGACATTATGCAAAACACTTTGAGTCTGCCCCTTAGCATTGTACATGCAAAATAAAAAGAAGCATGTTGAATTCAATATTGCATTGTCTTTTTATTTTATGGGAACTGGCTATCAGTAAGACATTGACAAAGTTGTTATAAGTCACTAGGAAGTTGTTAGCTGAACAGAAGGCTGGGGTAGTCACTTTGTTACTGGAACTGAGCCAGGAGGGCTGAGGAAGAACTTTCACAGCTCAGACTACTGCTGATAATTTCTTACAAGTCTAGCACAGAATGTAAAAGAATTTATGATGATCTTCTGAAGTACTTACTGGAGATTTCTACTTTCTGAATTTAGAATACACAGCACTGCAGTTCAGGCAAGACAAAAAAGCACACACACGAATGGACTCTCTTGCCCGAATCTAAAATATTAACAAAGCATCTCCCCATACAAATACCCCCCCACGTCCCCTCATCACCAACCCTTCGGAGTGTACTGAATTTTGCTGTTACCTACAGACGTTACCAGCTTTTATTACCTCTTTCTCATACTTAAAAGTAAACTTGATGATTCTTAATTTCAACTCTTGGATAACTGGCTTTCCCAGGCTATCGAGAAAGAAACTCCCAAAGAACTAATTGTTCTAAAACACAGGAGCTCTGTTTTAAAGTCAGTTTCCATTGCCATGTGCTTTTCTACCCTGTTTGAAAGTGTGGGTGCCTCCTGCTCTCTTCATATCACAGTGGCAGGGCTGTGCTGAGGCAGAGTTGACCATCAGGGAGGATCCGGGATGTAGGCAAGAAGCTGGATGCTCATCTGCTCATGGTGATGAGGTCTCAACTGTGAGACCAAGGGCTGCAGAGTGTGTGTGTGTCTGTGCTTACACCTCATCCCAAGGCACAGCCTTTCTGGGAAGAAAACTGGAGTATTTTGCTCAGAGGTGAGCCTAACACTCATGGTGAGATCCTTGGTTGTGACTGGTAGATCAGAGCTGGAAGTTTTCACCACGTGCACCTGCAAGGCAGAGCAGGAGTCACCTCTAAGCCCCAGGCAGACCCAGATTGAAGCAAGTGTGTCCTGAGAGCAGAAAAACTGTTAATACCATCAAAATGCTGTGTCAAGGTCACAGGCTGATTGATTGTTCAGAAGACAGATCAACAACGCAGGTGGCAAACACCCAGGATGCAGCTTCCCTGCCTTTTCCAAGCTCTCTGCCCCCATCATCAATCACTCCTCATCTTCTCTCTTGGTTCTGCAGTAGGTGAATCTACTTTGCAGTCCTGGGAAGGGAAGCAGGGGCTGCCAGGTCACCCAACAGAAGCTCATTGCTCTGCTGGTATGCACTTTCTCCTCATTCCTGCTCTTCCTGCCTCCTTCCAGAACATCAGCATCAACCTCCTCCATCCCCAAACCTTGCACATAATCACAGATAGCCAGAGGTCTGGAGCTGGGAGGGGTTGGTGAGAGATGTGGGCGGCAAAGAAGGAATCACGAAGAAAATGGAGAACAAATACTAACAAATAAATCAGCCTTCAGGATTATGTGACAGGTTGCCCCGGAAGGTGATAGAAGTCCCATCCCTGGAAACATTCAAGGTCAGGTTGGACAGGGCTCTGAGCGATCTGATCTAGTTCAAGATGTCCCTGCTCAGTGCAGGGGGGTTGGACAAGATGACCTTTAAAGGTCCCTCCCAATGATTTTGTGATTGCAGATAGTTACACCAAATCCATCACTACCGTCATTGTCATCTGAGCCCTGTCAGAGCCTATTCTCATTGGTTTCAGTGGGCTTTGGATTAGATCTGGAATCAATATGAAGGATTAAAAGAGCTGATTAAAACCAGGAGAAGCTTGGCCAGTCAAAAGATGTGTTGGTGCTTGACTGATGCACTCCGCTCAGCAGTCAGCTGCATCACCATCGGGCTATTTACTTTCAGAGGATGTGTCTGTGGGTGACAGTGACGAAGACAAATACATCCAGGGGACACCACTTGATCCAGAGCTGGGACAGGGCTGCTCCCTGCCAGCAAGAGCTGACTGTGGACTGACAAAGATGTTCATTCTAGATTGAAATACTAAGTTGGCATCTACAATGCGGTAGGCCAAAGGAGAGGAGGTTTGCTTTTTTGTGGAAGCGTTAGTGCTAAAGTAAGCAGTTCTCCTTTTTGCTAAGTCTGCAAAAGCAATGACTGCTATGGTCCAAGTCAAGGGAATACTGTCAATTTAGCAAAAGCACAGTTTCTAAAGGATTTTAAATCATACTTGGAAAGTCTGGTAAGAGCGGCGTTGTTTACATTGCACAGGTAACACTGAAAACACTTCCCATACTCAATTTGATTTTTCAGTTTCTCTCCTTCTCCATCCCTCATAGATAGAAACATAATAATAATAAAATGTAAACTCTGTAAACATGTTTCAAAGCAAAAATATAAAAATCTCCAGTGTTCCCCGAAACCTCATGTCATATTTTGTCCTCTGGTAGTGTCTCTAAGGGAAGTTTGCTTTAGGAACACCAAAGAAACATACAGTGATTAGGAAAAGATCTGTAGGCTTTTGAAAAATTTTCCATCATTTTTTGACTCGTGGCAAATCTGGTGCTGGCTGGCACTTGTCTGAAAGCCTGTGTTTGTTTTCTTGATTCACAAAATAATAAAAGGTTGCATTTCTTTAGTGAACTATTTGGCATCTTTGGGAAAATGTGTTCATGTTTGTCACATTGCTGCCACATTTGCCACAATGCAATGTCTAAAGTACAAAGAACATCTCTCTGGAAAGAGCAATATGATTTACACTTATGCAGAGCCACGTAGATATGTTAATGAGAAGTCACAAATGTTTCTGATGAATACCCCAGAAAGAGGAACACCTAAACACAGGTGAAAGAAAACAACTCACACACCCACCTGCCCTTAGCAAACCATCCGGCTTCAGAAAATGTACTGCACACTGATTGGAAAAAAGCACAAACATCTTCTGAAAAGGCACTTAACACTTCCCAGAGTGTTACTGACTCTTCCCTTGCTTAAAAGAAAGCTTTCTGGTCATCACAGGGAGGAAGGAAGGGAGTGAGTCTGTGGGCAAACCCTTCTGCACATGTGAAACAGGCCAGCCGCAGGCTGAAAGGGAAATTGTTCAGCTCCTTCTGCTAGAAGATAGGCAGCGCTTCCCTATCTCCCCCAAACTGGCACCCAGGCACTGGTCCTGCCCCGCCAGGCTCGGAAATGTGGGAATGTTGGAGCTGCTGGGAAGAGCCTGATGCGACCATCTCAATTGTGCTGTCTTTTGCTCTCAAGTTATTTCAGCAGGTTTTCAGCTGGAGTTTGTTTGATGTCCTTCCAGTGCTAGGTAATGAGCTTGGGGTCAGAAAGGTTCCCCTCCACCCCGAGCTGAAGCCTGCTGTCCCAACAGGAGTAAAGCCATTTTCGCCACCATGGTAAGAAGCAGCCAGCTTTGGAGAAAACAGCTTTTGAAACATCACAGAAACAGTTACCAGTTGTGGTTTTTTAACGCCAACAGTTTAAATAACTTTCACCCTTAGTTCAAGGACACTTGATGGTCTTAATTGTTTTCAAAGATGGTTTAGGGCCTTCAGGTAGACAGGAGGACAGGGTGTGCAAACAGAAAATGTTGAGCTATCATTTTCCAGCTATGTATGAGAAATTAAAAATGAAGTGAGATGGTTTTTTTTAAGGCAAATCCCAACTCAGTCTGGCACAGTGGCAAACAGCAGAGTAGTAGAGTCAGAATATGAGCAGGGAAGCTGTGTAATCTAACAAAGGCAACTGTGATAAATTGCTTGTTTATAAATTACTTACTGCTTGTGAATATAACTTGTGAAGTATTTATTAAGTAAAATCCTCAAAATCATATGTCTCCAAGGTTAGGATCTGCATATTAGCAATGACACCCAGATTATTGCTAAGTGTTACCACCAGCCAGTCTTCATCATGATATTTTATTACCAATAAAACCACATTTCTGCGTACCACTCTGTGTGCTACCCAGGCTAAATGGGATCTGCACCAGTCACACTGTGAATGTGTCAGCAATATTTCAGCTGGGTCTCTGGGGAGTATTAAGAGTACACACTCTGCCTCCATGGATGTCATGGCCAAAACTTCCAGTATTTTCACTGAGAACAGGGCAGAGCCTTGAACGTTCTGCTCTGCTCTCCCTCCCGATGTGATCCCACTGCATCAGGCTCTGAGGAGAGAGCTCAGGAGCTCGCCATGGGTCGGAGCTCCACGGCCGGTCCTGACCCCTCCTTGGTAATTTCCTGCATACAGTACCTCTTGAAATGGTTCCTCTTCTACTTCTACTGCCACTTGCTATTTTAGTAATATTTTTGAAGTCACCTTGCTCATCCTTAAATGTTGTAAGCCTTAAAGGTTTCCAATATGACACTAGAGCCTTTACAAGTGGAGGTATCCAGACAGAATTAAGTCACTGTCCTTGCAGCTTTGTCAATGCTTCATCTCAATTTTTCTCATTTACCCTGGAAAATTCTCAGAAGACCTGGAGAATGCCTTTAAAAAGCACACTCACAGGAGCAGGCACTGCTCTAGCTGAGCGTGGTCACCTCTACGGTGTCATGCACAAGCAGGGATCCCCAAAAGATTGGAAAGATACGACATTATAGATGATAATGTGTCAGAGGATCTTCTAGGCAGCTTCCACCACCGTTGATCACCTAGGGCACAAGCATTTCAAGTGCTGAATGTGGATAAGTTGCATTGCACAATAATTTGTTCCACGGCCAACAGTCTCTTGTATTAACTGGTTCTCCAGGAGCACAAATTCGAGAACTTTTGGCCTGATTTTCTGTGACACAGTTACTGCCTTTACATAGATGCCTCTTTTTCTCCTTCCAGTGTATGTTTGATTTTTTTTTCTTCTTTATCTCTTCTTTCACCTCTAAATCCTTTTCTTAAAAGCTGCACTTAAGCGTGATTATTCCCTCAGCTGCACAATTACATCACCCCTTAAAATCCATGTTATATTTGTGCATGAAAAATTCACTGCTGGATTCCCCCACCCTTTTTTTTTTTTTTTTTTAAACCCCCAGAATGAACAAATTATGAAAGGAATGAACTCCCCCAAAGTCTCAGTATTATTGTACTACGCAGCAGTCATTGAGACAGCGAGTGAAAAGTAGCTTCTCCAACAAAAACTCTAGAGGAGGTTAAAAGAAATGTAGGTGGGTATTTGTCATTACAAAAGGCTTATTGTACAGAGCTGGTATTAAACATGGGGTGATATCCCGCGTATGTCTTTATACACTCAAACTTCAAGTCTGTGGGCATTTCTAAAGTGCAAAGAACGCTGAATCTAAGCCAGAATTATTTGTAAACATGGGATAGATGAGATTTATATAACAGGCTACTGCAGATTTATGAATCCAGGAAAGGAAATAATTACAAAGGAAATTAAAGTTAAAAATAGTCATGAACCACCAGAAAGACTGTGCTTTCACCTCTTTCTCTGGCAACAGAGTGTTACACCCACTTGCTGTGTGCCAGTTCATTCTTCTAGATAACTAGTAGGGCCAGGAATGGGGTCTCCAGTTTAAAAAAGAAACTTTACTTGGTAAATACTTCTCATTTTATGTCCAAAAATAGGCTTGAGATTGCCTAGACAAAAGGCTTATACAATTTCTCTATACATCTAGCACAAAAAGTCTCCTAATAGTGTGTTTCAGTACAATGCACTTCTTTTGAGAACAGGAATAACTAAAAATAAGAGAAATTTAAGAACAAAACCTGAAGCTAACCTACCATTTGATGACATTTATTACCAGCAGAACACTGTAAAATGTAACGTGTTGTTACTAAGTGATGCTGTAGAGCTGTAAGATGTGAATGCTGAAGGAACGGGCATAACTGCTGCTAGTTACCCTGCAGACAATTATTTATAGGGCTATAGATGCCCCAAAAAATCCATCATAAATCAGTAATGCAACTAGACAGGACCAAAATGGGGAGAAAGAGTGAAGATGTAGCTCTGTGGCACTGGATATTGCTGCTACCTGTGGTACACACAGTGGCCCTGGGGCTGCATCAGGGAGCAGGGAGGATGCCCGGGGTCTTTAGGGGGCTTCCAAATACACACCCGAAGCCAGGCACAGGTTTTTAATGAGTTCAGTGAACAGAACGTAGCAAAGCACAACAGGCCAAAGGAAATCTCTGGGACTGTAATAACTTCCTTAATAGCAACAATTTCCTTAATACTGAGGAAGTTATAATCCATACCAACAAAATCCGTATCGAAAAAGGAAGCAATAACACAATTAAGCTTTGTGTGTGCACGTCTAGCGAGTGATGTGGGGGACAGGTGAGAAAGGTGGGTTTTGAAAAACTTAAGTGAATTTCTTCCAGCTCAAGGGGAACCTTTTTGGTTCTACACCACAAGATGAGCAACTTCCATTGAAAGACCAACAGACTTCAGTGAAGCTCCTAGGATAAATAAGCTTTGGAAGCAAAAAGGACACTGTGAGTACCAAAAGGTCAAGCAGGGAATAAATTAATTCTGTAATTGATAACAAGTGACTTCCAGTTCTGGCAAATGATGTACTTAATACAAATTATTATTTGTTTGTTTTCTGAACAGAGTGTCTGTGACTATATCCCTAGATGAAAAGAGCCAAAGAATTTAATATCTTGCCACTAAGTTAAAGGATGTGGGTGTTTCTGACCTGCCAGCTGCTGGCTTATGTTATAGTGACTTTTTGCAGTGTCACAAATATTTTGCATGAGGAGTATTTATATTTATTCATGTCTAAGCTCAGTGTTTGTTTTTAATGTAATCTAGAATGACATCTTATAGTAAACACGGATGTTATTTAGAGAAAGTGTAAACTAACCAGTACTTCCATTTATATACTCACAGCTCCAGCAACTTCAAAGCACTCACCAAAGCACAGCTGAAGACAGAATTTAGTTTCAAAATATATAGACCGGTAGTAACAGGCTTTTTTCCTACTTATTTGTGATAATCTTCTCAGAGCTATGAGAACAAGGAAAAAGTTTTAAATTCTGCTTTGGTGACTGTGCTGCTCTTGGTGCACCCAAGTTGGAGCCCAGCCTATGATGTGAGATGCCCATGCCCACACTGCAGCCTCCTGTGATGCTGAACCCAGCACCAGGAAAGCAATTTCCCAACGCTATCGTTAGAGAGTTCCCTGCAAGAGGATTGTCTGACGAGGACTTTTCAATCGGATGAAGACTATGAAGGGACTCTGCTGTTTCATGATTAAATGAATTGTCTCATAACGTAACTGATGCTGGGGAACTGGCTTCTAAATCCGCCGTGGTGAATATCCAGGCTGGCGGGAGGGCCTGTTGCAGGAGTCTGATTGCTTTGGGAGATGCAGATGGAGGGTGGCGATGGGGGATACGGTGAGGACGGAGGCAGCAGAAGGAAGGGAAGGCTCCAGGCTCTGTGGTTGTGTCTGGGGCTGGGTCCCTGCCTGCTCTCACACTGCCTGAGGAGGGGGTCCTGGATCACTGTGAAACGATGTCGCTGGGCTGAAAGAGAAACAAGATCCTTGCTGCTCATGGCAGCTTAGTAAGAAGTTGTTGGCTTAATTGCAGGAAGAAAATATTTGTTGATAAGTGAGGCTTTCAGCTGTGTTACTGAAGGATAAGTGTGATTCTTAGAGGTGTCGTGCATGCGAGTACCCAGATAATGTCATCTGGAGTAGCGACTGCTCTGTTCCCCTGGAAAATGCCAGCAGTACCCAGCTACTGTAACAAAGTAACAGCATAAGTCCAAGAAATAAGTATGCTTTTGTTAACTAGTGTCATGTACCCAGTAGCTTCTGGTTCTGTATAAGTGAATTCTGGCAGCCACAACATTAGCTTGACTTTGGCCCTTGGCTGGCATCAGCCAAAGATAAAACATGCAAGTTAAAAGACTTGGGAGCTTTTAGAACAATATTAGGAGAAGTGGCTTCCACTGCAAAACAGAGGAGGTATGAATAATTTAAAGATGATGCTTTTACTCAACTACTCCTCCTTCCTTACAACAAAAGTCTTGGAGTTTTAGGCATAAAAATAAACATTCTGAGGCAAAAGGGAATGCCACCTGACGTAAAATAAGTTAAAGTGCAGAGGAAGGGCTTATAATTTTCCTTAACTTGAAAGTTACATGATGAAACAACATTTATAGAACCTCTTTTAAATTCCCATGTTAATAAGTAAGGACACAACATCCTACGCTGCAAAGAATTAAGGACGAACTATCCTCTGTTTTCCAGACCATGAGAAAAAATTGGGCAAGCTTCAAAAGTTCTACCCCAGGGACAATGTTGAAGCCAGGGCTGTTTGTGCTGCGTGCGTGTACATAACACCGTCAGAAGTGCCAGTTTCTCCCCCAAAAGCAAACGAGCCTTTGGTGTGTTAGAGAGTGTACAGGACTGAAAGAACCCCCTGACTTAGCTCCGCCCCACCGAAATGTGAATCTAGATATGACACCTATTATCTTACTCTACGTTTAAGGTATTGAATCGCACTGCGGTGCGTTGTAATTCATCTGTTCATCTCAAGCCACCTCAAGAATGACTCCGTGTGTCAGGAGAGGCTTTCTTGGTACTTCAGACTGGAATCATCAACTGGATTACCGAAGACAAAGGCAACTTATCAATTCTTTTATCACCTTTTTGGTTTCTGTGGATAACGTTTCTTCAAGCTTTGATTATTTGTGTATCCTTCTGAAAGTAATTTCTACAAATAAATTTCAAATGTCAAATACTGCCTGGCAGCATACAGAGGAAGAGCTGAAAGACGCAATCCAGCACCATTACTTACTGGGAAGAAAATGAAGGGAAAAATCCTCTAAGAAGAGAGAGAAGGAAAAGAAAGCAGGGGGGAAATATCAGGAGCTAATTTGTGGACACTCCCCCAAAAGGTCATGGAAGGCAATGGAAGGAATGAAACTGGTGATGGCAATCAGCAACGCAGACAAACATCCCCAAAATTGCATTCTTCAAAAAAGCAGCAGGCGATCAGGCAGGGGTGCTGTGAGGATCCACAAACCTCGTGTCAGCGCTAACCTACGGCAACCACCAGCTCCACTCCCCGTCACACCCACGCAACAGCCCTGGCTCAAAGGAACGGCGCTTGTGGGGTCAGAAACTTCAACATAACACCAAGTGCCCACCAAGTGTTCAGACCGAGACAGATATCGTTCGGTTTAGTAACCCTCAGGTGTCAAAAAACAAAACCCAAAAACAAAAGGATGATATGAAAACTAAACATATTGCTTCTGCATTGGCAAAGAAAGGGGACAAAAGCATTTCCAACTGCAATGCACTGGCCATCATAAGGCAAAGTGAAACGTGCTGTTAGATTGTGTGCCACAAACAGGTACTAACTTTTGATACAAACACAGGCCATGTTGGACTTAATCTGGCCTTTATTTAAAAATACTGTGTGGAATAACTTCTGTTCTTAACTTTTCCTCTCTACAAGTAGACTCAAAACCTCTGCATTTCCTCCCCACCGCTGGAACTGTGAGAAGACCCAGAATTTCAGCTACCCTGGCTTTTCTATTTCAATCTTGCTAACTTTAAATTAACGATATTACACTAAGAATAGAAACCATTTCTCCCTCTGCCTTATTTTGGTTGTTTTGGGACACATTCTGCCCCGTAATTGATAGCATTTAAAAATAAATCTAGTTTGGCCTTTTCAAACGTGAAAATATTTTCTTGAGAAGAAAGCACATGTTTCTTTTACAGAGAAGATAAATACCAGTGCCCTTTGTGAAACAAATAGCTTCAAAGTTGTAGAGGGGTAAATATTTTTCCTCACATTAACTCCATATTTCAATTTTTCAGCCAGGCCAGGCCTGTATCAGCATTAAAGATTTTCTTTCCATCTCTTACACCAGGCAAAGGCCCACCTTCCCCAAGCTCTAGGCTAGTTTTGAGCTAAAATTTCTTTGTGTGACTTAGCTGTGTGGCCCTCATTAAAGTCTTTGGGCACCATACGGATAAAAACATTTGGCATGAGCCTGCCAAGACCCTGAGCATCCATCCCCTTGGCGCAGCAGGTCAGAGCATTGCGGGAGCGCGTGGCTCCAGCAACAGCAGGGAATGAGGTGGAAAGGGCCTTCACTATGAAAACCAGGAGTATTTAAATAATATTTTTCTTACTATGCTTAGTATGATGAGAATGTAATAAAAAACACAAAGGATAAACCTTATTAGATAACACTTGCTTTGATGGTAGTTCATCTGCTGGGCGGAGGATGCCTGAAGCTGTTCTGAGCACGGCGCTGCCCAACCACGCTGCTCGGGACGCTGGGGTGCACCTGGGGTGAGGCTCCACCTCTGGTTTGCAGCGCTGCGAGATCATGATGCTGCTTAAGGGATGATCCCACCAGTGCCTTTCTGCAGCAGGTTAAGAGCTCTTGCCAGGAGCCCAGGGGCATCTGTGCCCTTGTGCCGTGAGTGGGATGAGCTCCCTGTTTGCTGATACAGCTGCAATATGGCTCTGCAGGGAAAACGGTGTGGTCTGCTCTGGCCATTGCCGGACAGGAGGCAAGATCACATGGCTCATAGAGAAGAGCCACAAACTCACTGCTCAGCTGAGCTCAGCTTCACTTTGGCTCCAGCAGATCCACGCAGCAGGTAGACAGGTCTCACTGTCAGGCGACTAAGAGCAGGATCTTGGCTTAGCAGATCTGTGTTTCCCCTCCAAAGGATTTATTTTGCAGGTACAGATCAGTCCAGCCAGCCTTCTAAGCTAGGTGTCCAAAGCTGGGTACCCCTGACCCTGCTGCTGGCAGAGCCCTGGCACGCCTGCAGCCTCTGGAGGTCTCAGGGGCCTTGAGGGAACATGGAGCTCAGCCCTGGTCTCGACAGCATATGAACACCCCCTTTTATTTTCCTGATAGGCCACTGAAGTCTGTCAGATGCACACCTGGGTGATTTTGAAGAAATCTATGCGTTTTCATGTGTTACTACCTCTGATGGTCAAGTGATGACCCCACACGCGTTCAACAAAGTCCAACAGTTAACTTCTGATCTGCCCATCCTTTGGGGGCGAGCTTTGCCCACCTGCTTTGGCCGGAACCAAACAACGGACAGCAAAGGCAACGCCCAGCCACTGGGTAAGGAAAACACCCCAGTGCCTCCCAAATAAGAAATGATCAAGCGGCGACCACGGGCCGTGCACTGACAGGCGCCCGGCCCCTCAGAGGTGCAGCCTCCGCCGGGCGACCGGAGGCCAAAGCGGAAGCCCCCGAGGCGGGCAAGGCCGGCAGCGTTCCTCCTTACGGGCCGCTTCAAAGGTGGTTACGACGACAACTGCGCCTGCTGCGGGATCCATCAGGGAAACTCAACCGCAGGGACCGCGTTTAGCTTTCAGCTGGCGCCCGCACGACGCCGGGCCCCACACCGGCACCGCCGACTGCGCACGCGCGGCGCAGACGCCGGGAAGGGGCGAGAGCGGCTCCCCCGCCCTCACCGCGCGTACACGCCCCGCGGCCGGCACCGCCTCTTGCGATTGGCGGCGCGCCCCCCTTCTTCCCGCCCCCTGGGGGAGCCACCGCCCTCGCCATTGGCCCCGCGGGCCGGCGGCGCGTCGTGGTTGGCTCCGGCTGCGGCCCTGCGGGCCGGCGGCGCTGTGGGCGGGGCGGCCCCGGCGTTCGCCGTGAGGTGCGGGAGGGCCCCGGCCGCCGCCGCTGCTACTGCCGCGGCTGCTTCCGGGTCTGTGGCGAAGCCGCCGCGGAGGGCGATGGCGTAAGTGCGGGGGACG
>JAAGNO010030909.1:0-29380 GCA_033439905.1 Ceryle rudis
GCCCGGCCCGGCCTTCCCCGGCGCTCCGGGCCGGCCCCCCCGGCGTGCTTCAGGCAGCCGATGGCTCTCGGCTCCTTCCCAGCGGCCCCGCGGCCCGCCCCGGCCCCCGGGGGACAACCGGTCCCCCAAAGGCGCCCATCACCCCGTCGCTCTTGCTGCGGAGCCCGGAGACCGCGGCTCTGATCCGGCCCTGGCTGCTGCCGGGGCTGCCAGTGCTGCCCTCTCCCCGGAGCACCGCCTGGCTCGGCGAGCGTGGGAGAGGTGCCTGCGGTGGCACCGGGAGAAGGCTGCTGACGAGACAGGAGCAATAAAGGGCCCCTCGATGGCAAATTCACTGCCGAGGACGTGTTCACGAAACCAGCCCGTGCAGGACCCATGGAGCAGATCACCCAAGGAGAGTCACTGGAAACACCAGGCTGGCACCAAAGAACCATAGACTGGTTTGGGTTGGAAGGGACCTTTCCAGCTCATCCAACCCCCCTGCAGTGAGCCGGGACGTCTGCCGCTAGAGGAGATTGCTCAGAGCCCCAGCCAACCTCACCTGCAATGGTTACAGGGATGGGGCATCGACCACCTCTCTGGGCAACATGGGCCAGGGTCTCACCACCCTCAGCATCAAAAATTTCTTCCTTCTCTCTCCTATAAATCTCCTTCTTTTAGTTTAAAGCCATCACCCCTTCTCCTGTCCCAAAAGGCCCTGCTCAGAAGTCTGTCCCCATTTTTTTGAACAGGCCCCTTGAAGTGCTGAAAAGCCACAAGAAGGTCTTCCAAGATCCTTCTCTTCTCCAGGCTGAACAACCACAGACACACACAAGAAATACCGCAGGACTGGGGTGAGCAGAAACAAGCCCAGGGAAGGTGCTTGCAAAGAAGGCTGAGGTGAAGCAGTGTGTGCGGGGACATCGGGATGAGCATGCAGGGCTGAGTTCCAGGACACATGGGGCCAGGACACAGGCTGGAGGACATCACCTGGTGAGCAGCCCAGGCAGGACTGGAGGCAGTGATGACAAGTGTGCAGAGCGTGGAAGTGTCATTGGGAGCAGTGTGTTAGAGCATGGCAGCAGAGACTGAGGAAGAAGCAAATGGAACACTTATACTTTGTGTTCTGACTGTTACCCTGAACACACACCCATCACCAGCCACCACTACCCAAGCTCACCCACTACCCAGGACTGACTGTTTCCACGTGGCATCCTAACCCCCAGATCTCTGTCTACAGACTTACACCTCAGAATCCTTCACACCCCTTCCTAAGTGCACACCATTCACCTAAACCCACTCCCGGCCTTGCTCACAGGCTGAGTCCCTCAAAGGCCATGGTCAGCCATGCCAGAGGGGGGCCAGAGGCAGGATGCTCCAAAAGTAGGACCACTGCAGCAGTGAGGTCATACAGAGTCATGTAGTGAGGGGGAAGAGATGCCATGGTGTGGTCCTGCCAATCCTCACACCACAAGACAGCCTCCTGCCCCACTACTGGGACACATGTTAGGATGCGTCTGTGAAGGTGCCTGCTGCAGGGAGGAGAGGATGCCTGGAGGCAGAAGCTTCTAGTGGTGACCCCCCTTCCTTCCTCTGTAGGAGAAGAGCTAGGATGGAGCTGCCAAGGAGCTGAACCTCTTGAGCCAGCCTGGCATGGGGCACATGCCGAAAGCATGCCCAGTGAGCTCACCGAGTACTAGATTTGGTGATTTATTGAGCACATAGCACGTTCCTCCCAAGAAACCCATCCAGGTCCAACTGGAGCTTCCTCCCCAGAGAGAAGACAGTCATGGCACCCAGAAAGCAAGACTAGAAATTCCAGAGCGCAGGGAATGCCAGACACAAAAGGCATCAGGAGGAAAAATAGTGTCTGCCAGGAACAGCATGAATACAAGGCAGCGTCTGAGGTCTAGCAGTAGACCTCGATCCCAGCAGATGGGGATGATGAGATTGTTATTAAAATGCAGAAAGACAGAGGTTCTCAATAAATCTGTCTGTCTGGTGTTTGGAAGGAAGCAGGATGCAGGGCTGATGGCAGATGAGATTGAAAGTACTTCCACCCTCTGTCAGTAACTAAGGAGGATGTTCAGGAACATCTGTTGAAGATGGTTCTTGTTAAATCCTCAGGCCTGGAAAACACACGTTCAGCATCTCCTGAGAGGTAACTGAGGAGGGATCTAGCTTGTGGTGGTGGTAGTTTTCTTAAAAAAATACTGCCATACCAGAGGAATTGCAGAGGTCCTTCCTTCCCATCCTATCCTGTCACATCCCTCCCATCACTCCCACCTTGGAGAGGCAGCTGCCCCAGGGCCATGCTGGGAGTCAAAGAGGGTCTGTGGTCTGAGCCCACCTAGGACCCCAGCACCTCCTCACTATTTCCTAGGCCTGTTTCTCTTGCAAAGTCCTCTGTGGCCTTTTGACAGGTGGGTGCCTGGCCCAACGTAGACGCATTCTCTGATCTGTGCCCTGTGGGGTATCCCCTTCTTACCTGAGGCCTCAGCAGAGGGCCATCAAGGAGAATATCCCTGGACCCACCTGAGTCCTCAGATTTGAGCTTGCCCTGGAGATTGGCTTCCCCTGAGCCAAACCATCTACACAGCAACATGGGGCAGCAGGGTGAGAAGAATATAGTCAGGGTGGGAGCCCCCCTCAGGAAACCTCTTTGTGCTTGGGGACCTGTGAAGGGATGTTCAGAAGGAGGCTGAATGAAGTCTTTACACCCAGCACGGCTCAGCACAGGCACGGGCTGCTCATATTTTTTTCTGCAGTGGTGACGAGACACTGGCGACATCCCTCTGTTCACAGCCACCCGTTTCAGACCTGAAGAAGCAGCGACAGATTTCCGCAGTCATGCCGCCAAAGTCAAGCTCCATCTGTGTCTCACGCCGCAGCTGGTGTTGCTCCAATCCCCAACTGTTTACATCCCTCGTATCTGATGCACGTTGGGACCCGGGTCTGTTGCCTGCACCATAGAGACTGGCCCCGATACCACAACGGTGGCCACAGTGCCACCTGCCTGTGAGCCACGGTGGCCCAGCGGATGGCCGTGACAGATGGCTGGCGTGTTGCGTTGCTCATGTAGGGGCTGGCGGGGGACGTGGGGTGGGACTGGCAGACGGAAGAGGACCAGGGAGCGCACGCTGCACCACTCACATGTCAGACTCCGCATTTCAGCTGCTCTCTCACACAGCCACAGTGAGAAGACCCTGGTGGGACGTGCAGCCCTGGGGGCTGTCTGCTGCTCGTGATGCCCATGGGGAGCCCCCAGGAAGGAGCAAAGAATGGTGGCGGAGCCACTGTGCTTGGTCCTCAGTCCTCAGAACAACCCATGGCTGTGCAGAAGTGGTTTTTGGCTCACTCACCTACTGCAGTGGCCTGCAAGGACCTGGGGATGGACTTCTGCACTGGGAGCTCTGCTCCCACTCTCTTCTCCATCTCTGGAGGGTCCAGGAGCTCTTCTCTGTTGTCTCTGGGCTGGAGCTCAGAGCATGGCCCTTCCTCTCACCCAAGGCAACAATAGCTGCTCGCCTGGGTAAACACTTCCCAGGCAGGTTGCAGCACGCACCAGGAAGAAAAAGCCCAGCAACGTCTTCCGGGCTCCTGCCAGCCCTGCAGAGAATTGCATGTGTCCTCAGCCCTCATCTATCCTCCTGGGCTTGAGGAGCTGCTTCAGCTACCCTGAGTGCTCCTTCTGCTCACCCAGACCTGGGGCAGGAGCCCTGTTTGGCAGCCAGGCCAAGAACAGGACACAGGACTTTCCCTGGGTCTAGGAGTGCTCAGGCCACATCACGCCAGCAAACCTTACCCTCCAGTTTAACCCTGAGTGGTGTGGACACAGTCCAGAATTCCCCAGGCAGCAGCTTCTGGTGACTAAGAGGAGAAGGTCTCTGCTCCTGCATGCTTTTGAGGAGGTGCTAGAAGATGATTCACCCACCGGTGATGTGCGGACTGAATTCAGCATTTCACTCACGCTTGCCAATGTATTACTTGAGTAAGGTGTGGGGTCAGCTGCTACCCCTGATGCCAGCACCTTGCTGGCTTGCAGGGGAGCCTGCAGCCCCTTGAACTTACAGGTAGTTCTTCCACAGCTTCAATTAAAAGCAATCCCCAGACGCTTAGAAATGTCTGTGGTGACTCCAGCCCCTTGCCTCCTCAGGAGCACCCTACATGAGCCCTGTTGTGCAGCACAGCAGGGA
Organism: Ceryle rudis; assembly: GCA_033439905.1. NCBI lineage: Eukaryota > Metazoa > Chordata > Aves > Coraciiformes > Cerylidae > Ceryle > Ceryle rudis. The sequence continues at coordinate 4,176 of JAAGNO010030909.1, forward strand.
CCGGGGGGACATCACATCTGCTGTGTGACACCTCAACCTCCCCTGAGGTCTGGGTACAGCAGGGGACATGAGGACTGGGAAGTGATGACTGTGACACCAAAAATGCTTCCCAGGAGGCAGCCAGGGAGCCCCAGACTGACAAATGACACATCTGTTCTCTGCAAATGAACAAGAATTGGCATAAGGAGCAGGAAACTGGCATCATTAGGGGACAGATGGATAAATACGACATATTGGGAAAGAACTGACATAGCTCTCTTACAGTGAATTTCTTTTCTCCAAAGCCAGTGGCTTTCTTGGAAAGAGCCAGAAGGTACCTGAGGTGGATCCAGCTGGAAGAGGTCACCTGCATTTCCATAAGCAGCTCCTTTGATGAGATGGGGTCAGTAGAGAAGTGACAAAATCCACTAATAATATGGATTTATTCTGGACACCGCAGATGAACGCTATGAATTGCAGGAGGAGTTTCAGAGTCTGAGCAACTTGGCAATAAAACGAGACAAAAGCCAGTGTCAGGAAAGTGACACACACAGGGAAACCAAGCCCAGCCTCATGTCTACAGTGATGGGCTCTGAGACCAGGAGCTCTGACAGACTGTGAAAACAGCCCCTCAGCACTCAGCAGAGGTCAAAAATGGCAAAACCTCTCCATCATAACTGACAGGAAGGGTTTGAAAATGGTAGAGGCAGCACCAGAGATGCCACTATTCCCTGTTTAGTCCCGGCCTGTGTGCAGTTCTGGTCCTCCATCCTGAGGATACAGCAGAGCTGGAAAATGTAGAGAAGGGTGACAGGATGATCAAATGTTTCTGCACATGGGGGCATGATGGACCAAGGCTCTTTGGCATGGAAAAGAGACAAGTGGGGGCATGGTGCAGAGTTGTGTGTGGCTGGGGGAGAGTGGAGAGGTACTGGTGGATCAGGGGTGAACATGAGGAGGTGACTTGGCTCACAGCAGCCCTCCCTGCCACAGGCCGCTGCAGATGCTACATGGCTTGGGAAAAAGACCAGACAAATCCACAGAAAGATAGCCATTGAATGCCGCTTGTCCTGGTTTGAGGTAGAATGGAACTGATTCTGCTCAATGAATTCACTTTTCATCTCAGTCTCTTGTAACTAACATCACTTTCTCAGGTGAACAGCAGATTTTTGCAGACAGTTTCTGCTTCCAGCAGTGATAATGCTCCATCATCAGAGTTACTACCAAGGGTTGGGGTGTGCAGACCAAGGTCGCTGTTAGATATTGTGTATCTACACATTGGGGGTACAGAAAATAAGAGGTGGCACCTACAAACAGAAGCAGCCAGGACAGGTGACACCAAACTGACCAGCGAGGGATACCATCCCGTATATGTCATGTTCTGTGTAAAGCTGAGGCATCAGGAGGGTCAAGTCTCTTCTTCAATTGCTGGCTGTCTGTTCTGCCTTTGATCCTGAATCGTGTGTTCCTGAATCCAGTTCCAGAATCCAGCTCCTGAATCCAGTTCCCATCTGCTGCTGAGTCCAGTCTGGGATGTCCCCAATGCCTGTTCCATGTCATCAGCAGTGATGGTGATGTAATTGCCATCAGGGTGGTTGTATTCAGTATTGGTTTTGTATATATTTGTACATATTCCATATTATTATTATTATTTTCATTAAAGCTTAGCTTTCTTTTCCAATTCCAAATCCCTTATTCCCTTTCTCTTCCCCTTTGGGAAGGGAGAGGGGTTAACAGAGAGTGTCTGTCATTTGTCTTATGGCCGGCTCTGACCCTAAACCTACACACCACTAGATACAAAGCCTGGAATAAAGGAGCTGTGCAAATATTTAGAGGCAGAGGTTGTGTCCAGGGGAGATGTTACTACATATTTGCACCAGGAGACCATCAAAGACAGGGCGGTGGGTGAGACGGGCTGCTCTTACCACAGCAGCTGCCCACAGGCAGGGGGATACTGCTCCCAGGTTCTTGGGTTCTTCACTGCTCTTAGGAGCCTGCAAGCTTTGTTCATCCCTTCCAGATATACCAGCTCTCATCAGGCTGGAAGGAAATGGCACAGAGCAGCCATGCCCGCCCATCCCAGCTCACTGACAGGTGCCCAGGGGAAGGCAGGGAGTGGGCTGGCATGGAAGGGATGCTCTGCACAAGATGCTCTGTGGCCCCTTCTCTCCCCAGCTGGTGGCAATGAGGTGGCAGGGGCCACAGACAAGTGATAAACTGGGGGAAAGCAAGGAGGAACATGGAGAGCATGGGCCCACACCAAGTCCCATGTATGATGTGACACATTGCTCCTCCTGAGCATCACAAAATAGGACATTTCTGCATCAACATACATGGGATGCAGACTTGGTAAGTGTGTTCAGGCCACTCAGATGCTGTCTGTCTAGATGTGTGGGATACGCCCAGAGCATGTGCATCTACCAAATGAAGCAAATTCTTGCAGACGCTTTTTGCAGCTCCCCAACTTTTCTGTCAAAACAGGGAAAGTCTTTTATGCAGTTGATAATATATCTGAGGCCATGCTAATTGACGAAAAGAAGAGATAACAGCTCTCTGACAGGCACCTGCCAGCCCAGAGTCAGACACCTTGGTCACTGCCCTCAACGAGCACCTTCTCTGCCCACTCCCAGCGCAGACAGCCCTCTGCACATCCATGACCCTGAGTGTCATAACTGCTCCCTGCTGTGATCTGTTATTTCGTTAACACTTGACTGGGTGTGGAGAGTTGTGGGGAACTTCATTTCCACAAATCCAGGCAGCATGAGTGACAGATAGGAGTAAAAAATGACTCCGAGACTGGCACCCAGAGGGTGAGAAATGCTTCTTTCACCAACTAATGCCGGGTAAGGGTTTGAGGAAATTTTCCGAACAGGCACTATGTAAACTCTTTGGCACCTTTTGGGTTTTTTTCATATAATCATTTCGTGTAGGCTCAAGCCCTGGAGAGCTGAAGCAGTGCTCAGTGCCCGTGGGGACCACAGAAGCTCTCTGCAGCTGTCCTCAGTATTTCCCCAGCAAAACCAGGCTTGTGTCAGGGAGATCTCGTGACAGACACCGGCTGGGTGGGAACAGCTTTATTATATTATGCAAATCTCATGGCCTCATCCAGCCAACTGCTTTCACCCTCTGCCCAGCCAGGCTGATGCTCTCAGTGCTCCAGCCATAGCACAAATTCAACCCCTTCACTGCCGGGCCTTCAGTTGGAGGCATCTGCATCCAGGGGGTATTATTTGCCCCTAACAGGTGGCTTGACCCTGCAAGGGCACAGCAGTGCCCAGGTGGGATAAGATGCCCGAAATCCTCCTCTGAATGAACAAAGGAAGTGGGACCAGCTGGGAGAGCATGGATCTGAACTGGATAGCAAGCAGTAAAGTGGAATTGATTGGAGCTGCCTGCACTCATTGATCTGAGGCAGAGCAAACTAAGGAGCTGGGAGCATTTGCAGCTCAATCAGAATGATGTGCTGGTGTAGGCCTGTGCTCTGGAGCTGACAGGGGACCTGTGTGCCCCAGGAAAGTGTTAATGGTGGGTTTGATTAATCCAGCTGCAATGGTCATGTTTACACAGCTGAGTCCTCCTCCAGACAGACTCTCACTAGCTTTGCATTGCCACAGGGGTGTGAACCACACCTGGCACCCCCCTTATGTCTCTTAATAGGGCTGTCATCACCCATCAGGAAGATGGGCACAGTGGACAAGAGCTAAACAGGGGCCACCCCCCCATACACACAGAGGGGAGCAATTCCTTTTGCCACCAATCCAGCCCCATGTCTTCAAAAGGGCTGGGAAGCAGAAAATGAAGGTGAATTCAGAGAGTGGAGAGGTGAGGGCCAGGCAAGCTGCCTGGCAACATGTGGCTGCCTGTTTTCTGCCCACTCAGCATCACAAAGAGGGGTTGGAGGTGGCTGTGTGCAGGCCATAAATCCCTGCTGCAGGAGGAGGCTCCCATTCATGGTGCAGACAAAGGCAGATGCAGAGGGGGAACTTGGGCTGGCAGCTGGGATGAGGCAGAGCACACACAGACACATGTCAGCATTTGTGTCGGGCTGTGGGGTGACTGACTCTCCCCTGAGATGCTCTTATCATGTCCCATCTTCATCTGGATGCTGGACCCACAAGGAAAGGGCTGAAGAGGCTGCTCCAGCCTTTGTGCTCCCCCAAGGTCAGACAGGAATCCCTGCTTCATAGATTTTGGGCACCATTTTTCTTATCTCTGAAGGTCGGGGCCAGGCAAGGAGATCCCAGAAAATAACCAAGCAGAAAATCAGTCTGTTGTAGCCAGACTGTAAAATGTCCCTTGAAGCTTGGGTTTTAAAAGAACCGGGACCCTCTCATACGCTGTTGTGGGCTCATAAAGCCTCTCAAGAGCATCACAGCTGAACATTCATGTCAAGAAATGCTTAGTCCTTCTTCAGTCCTTGGTGCATGTGTCATATGAGCTAAAAGAGGACGGGCAGGTGGATGGCAGTGGCAGAGCTGTGTAAGGTTGCTTGCAACTGTCTCCCAGCTCAGATATACTGTCCTTCACCCCCAAATCCCAGCTATAAACATTCACCTCCAAAATTATCCCAGCCCCGGGACACTTCTCTGGCCTGCATCAGTCCTGCTCCTCCAGACACCAGCACTGCTTCTGGGGCTGGTTCAGGGTTCTGAGACCAAAAGAGGAGGCAGTGGGGCTTGCTCTGCCTCCTGTCTGCCTCCTTGAGATGGGGAAAGGAGACCAGGCACTGCCCCAGTGAGGGACCAGCTGGAGATGCCGCTCAAGGGGCAGAACAGCCAAGACAGCTAGGCAGTGATGAATTGCTCTTGTCCCTGTGCCAGACAGAAGATTTATGTTTGTGACACAGAATGGCAATGTCTGGGCCCAGCAGCACTCCCTGCCTGGCTGCACCAGTGTTTTGACATCACAGGCACCTTTAAAATCTCATTGAATGCAACACACAGGCATCAGAGGGCTTGGAGAAAAGCCATCAAGGGCCAGAGCAGGGTGGGAATTGCAGAAGAGCCAGCCTGGAGCAGCAGTCCTGCCCCAAGCAGAGCACGAAGGGATCAGGTCATCCAGCAGACAGATGGTCTCTCCATGCCACCCCCCAGCTCATCCCTTTTCCTCCATGCCGAATGAACGTGTCCTGGAAGGTCCAAACCATCTGGGCCAGACCAGCAGCATCATGTGGATGTGACCACTCAGCAAAGGGCTACTGGGGCCCTAACAGCCTGGCCCAATTTCTTTAGCAGTGGTTCTCTCTGAATCTCGTTGGAAAACATGGCCCATGGGTAGGATGCTTTGCTGGGACAGGGCCACCACCACCAGTGATGGGTGGCAACAGCTTCATTCTGCCTCTTCCACACCCACCAGGGCCCTGCCACTTATCTCTGTGTCCACTTGCCACCTCCCTGTTCCCTTTCATGTTTAGTCAACTCCTCCTTATTGCCACAGCATTTATCTCAGTCATGACTGCTCCAGCAGTTGAGATCATTGTCATTCCGCCACCTTAGCCCTTCCAGAACATCTGCTGAGCACCCAAAGTGCAAGCCCTGCTGCCTCCTCCCTGCCCACAGGGGACCCTGCACCATGCACACCATGTGAGCAGTACCCAGCATGCACCCACGCCCTCATGAGCCCTGCACCACTCCTGGCCAAGAACTGGGATCCAGACCATAGTGAACACCGATCTCAGAGGTCCCACTCTGTCTCTCCATGCAAATGCTGAAGGAGGAATCCCCTGGTCACTGTGTGCATTGCTGTAGATTCTCCATCCCCACCAGGCATGGGCAGCATGTCCTGCCAGAGGTGCTTCACATCTCCACACCATCCCATCTTCTCCCTTGGGTGCTTTTTTTCCACCACAGCTGCACTGACCCAGTGCGTCAATTGTCCATGGTTGAGCACAGGCCAGCATGGAGCTGGATTTGTCCTTACACTGGTGACACAGCCCAGGTCAGTGGCATTGCAATCTCACCAGCTCAGTGTGGAGAAAGGCACGAGAGGCCAGACACATGGTAGCACAGGGAGCTCTCCCCTCCACAAGCTCATGCCTTAAGATTCTGAGGTTGCGATGACCTCACCTCTATGGCTCAGCTGTCCCCTGTCCTGCAGGCATATGGGTGCTCAGATCACTCCATGGTGCAGCCAAGGAGCTGATGATGGTATTAAATTCCGTGGACATAGGAGGAGACATGTTATCTCCTACCGTGATGCTGCATCCCCTTTAGGTCCAGCATGAGGACACAGATGGTGACAGATTTGGCCACAGATAAGCAAGAGCAGTGTCCCTGCAGCCCTATGGGGACCTTGGAGGGTGGACAAGGGAGGGAGAAGGACAGAACTGGAGCAGGAGGGTAGTACCAAAAGCCACACGGACACCCAGGTCAGTCAGAGACACCATCAAAGAGCCATCCACCTGGTGAGCCACCTTTGATGTTGTGGAGAGCATCTCCCATTGCAAAATTTCCTGCCATGGCTGAGGAACCAGCATGCACACCACTGCACAGGGCAAGTCAGCAGCAAAGCATCTGAGGGAAGAAAGAGATTGGTGTAAACAAAGGGAGGACACAAAATTCCATTCCGTCTTCCTCTACCACTCTGAGCTCTTTTGTGTTGGGTATGAGCAAGATGAGGAGCTTAGGGCAGCAGAAGTATTTTATGGGGTAATCAGGTGCACAGGGCCTTCCTCTGGTTTGTCCCAAGCCTCAAGAAAAGTCTTTTAGGTTTAGGACCCCCCAGCTGCAGTGTGTCCTTGCAGATATACAAGGACAGGTGGGCAGCATGGTTGCAGGAGACGCTCTGTCTCTTCCAGCACCCTCTCACATGCAGGCAACAAATGCCGAGGCGTGTATATATGGTAGTTTGTGATGAGCTCGTTGCGCATGCAGAAGCAGAGGTTCCTCTGACCAATTCTTCCCTGTGATGCAGCAGAGGTATGAGTCATCTAGGCCACCTAAGTGCCTTCAAGTGCCACGACTGCTCTAAAAATATTTCACACAAAGAAATCCTTTCTTGATCCCAGGTGTTTTGAATTCTTTACGCAACTGAAAATAAAAGAGCCTTTGGAGCACTGTAGGAGGCGGCAGCAGTGGTGACGGCAAACGGTCATTAACTATTAATGTGCATTTCATCAGGAACCGCAGCACAGACTGACACCGGCCACCACGGGGGGCCACAAAAAACAATCGCATCACTAGTCCCTCATCACCCTCTCCACAGTCACCTCCCTGGTCTGCCAAGTGGAAAAGAGAAAGTTTATTCTCTGAGAAACACCCGCGGGGCTGAGAGGTGGGGTTACCGGGGGTGTGTGCGAGGGACGGTGAGAGGAGACACAGGGCTGAGGGGAGGGAAACAGTGAGCCTTGGGGTAAGGCTCACGGTGAGAGTTGGAGGGAGGGACAGGATGAGGGGAAGGTCCTGGCTAAGAGCCGGGTGGGAGTCAGGGGTAGGGCTGGCAGCAGGGACAGGGTCGGGGTCACAGCCTGGAGCTGGGCCAAGACGGGGTCGAGGTGGGGCGCGGAGCAGGATCAGGGTCGGTGTCAGAGTGTGGGCTGAGGGGCGTGGAGACGACCCGGGCGTCCCGGGCTCGCTCAGGGTAGGGTCAGGGGCCGGGCTCGGGGGCAGTGCGAGGAGTTCGGTCCGGCGCCCAGACCCTGCCGCCGCCGCCAGCCCCGCGCAGCCGCACAGAGCCCAGCCCCACGCGGCCGCCGACACCCGTCGCTCAACCCGCGTCGCTATGGAGACACCGCGCTTGAAGGTGGGGCTTGGAGCTGCACAGCCCGCCCCGGCGCGAGTGTCCGCGTCAGCCGCCGTACAGCCACTAAGGGCTGCCACGCCGACAGCGTTTCTCGCAGCCCCGGTAGCCCGCCGTGATCGTATAGCGCCTAGTACTCTGCGTTCTGCCCGCAGCAACCCCGCTCCGAACCCGCCCCACCCCACCGCCGCCAGCACCGCGGCCGCGCGTTCTGTGTCCTCAGGCGGCGCTGCCAGCGGGTCTCATTAAAAACTGCGTCCCTTCTAATGCTAGTATTCCGCTAATAATGACTTGCAGGATTTAATTTTATAAGCAAACAAACTTGGGAGTTAATTCGTTCTTTCATGAGCTAATTTAGCCCTATTTTCATGATTCCCCCTAAGTAAACCCTAAACACTCTTCAGGCACACAAAATGGAAGACAAATGGAAGGGCTGGATTCAGATCACACACACAGCGTAAAGCTGAAGTTTTCAATCGCACAGGCAAAATACTTCAGGAAAATCTGCTTCAGCATAGACACACCGCATTGGTTAAACCCAAATCACTCACCTTTGTGTATTTTGTCTATACAATGACAGGCTAATACGTATTTAGGATTCTTAGCAAATCAATAAAGTTATAGCTCAGTAAAATCACGGTCTGAGAAAAACAGCAGTCTTGTCTGTAAGACTAAGTTGTTATTTACCGGGTGAACTAACATTAGCGTTTCAGGGAGGACTTGCACGCAGGACAATCTGCAGCAGCACTCACACTTGTTAACTTTAAAAAAAAAAAAAAAAAAGTCAGGTGCAGAACTTATTTCAGATAAGTGATCTGGGATCTGAAAACAGAAAACCAGTAAAGTATTTTTGGCAACTCAATAAAAACTAAGACAAGTCATGGCAACTGATGACACACTACTGCCTGTAAGAGAACTGAGAGTGACAGGTCGGAAAGGACAACCTTTGCCCTGTTCACATTGGTTCTGCATCTCACAGTTCAGTTTGATTATTGATTTTGAACTGTTAGCAATAAAAGCTCAAGAACTGGAGAAAAAGAAATAATATAAAAAAATAATCAAGTCTTCATATTTGCTATCGGACTTAATCAAGCATATTTAAAAATACCTGCCCTTTTCAAGCCATCCTAGCTGGTCAATTTGGATGTGGTCATTAATATAATTTTAACTAAGGTGAGCATAATTAAGACAATGAAAAGGGCTTTGGAATCAAGACTTTTAAACTTCAGACAGCTCTAAGTTGTTCACTGGAAGCATAATCTCTGCGAAGAAATACTAACACTGAAAGGGCTTTGAGCAAGAGCAGAGGTTGGTGTTGGCAAAGCAGCTTAAACTGCCATTTCGTGCTTTTGTCCTAGAGCAGGCCGGGTAGAAAGTGGGAGATCACCCATTTTCTTAGATTCCCATTATACCTGGTAAAAACCCCTGTGACTTAAGGATTGAGTTTCATCCTTAACTGAGTTTCCAGGCATTTTACTTATTTATTTTTAATCAATTCAGGCTGTTCTTTTGCCATTGTATTACAATGACAAATCAAAAGCAGCTTGAATAAGAACAAAAAAGAGTATTAATACTTCACTTTTCAATAATACATGAAATAAAATACAAATCAACTTCAAAGGCCACTTAGCAAATATTTGATGAGTTTGAGATGATGATAAAAAAAAAAAAATTAAAAAAATTCTGAATAAGTCTAATGGCCAGCCCAGCTAAAAAGAAAACAAGACCATTCAGAGCAAGCAGGAAATGAAGTCCACTAGAGTTTTAAAATAAATCTGGCTCAAAAATTAAGCAAATGTTAAAATAAAACCATGTCTGCTTACGCTAATTACATAAAAAGGAGTTAAATTACTCATTTCCTAGCTCCCTTCTGCCAAGACCATCTTCTTCAAGGGAAATTAAATTTATTTGGGTTTTTTTATTTACTATTTTTTTACTAAAGAACAAGAATGTCTTGTACAAAGATACCCACCCCCCTTGACAAGGCAGTTTCATTAAGTGCTGAATCCCAGTGAAGATTTCTTGGCCAAAAAACCTTATGAGAACATCAAACAAAAACAGGTAAACACCCTCATCAATGCTGACATCTCACTAGGTTACCCGATACTCATTATTTTCTTAAAATTTACTGGAGGTCCTCTAAAGTAAAGTAGTATTTAATTCCTGAACAAAGCCTAGATCTTAAGAGTTCAGGTTGTGTGTCAAATTCTCTGCTCTCCTATGTTCACTATTTCAAGAACTTTGAAATTAATTGATTGTTGAATACTCTTAAGAATTACACCTCATAGCTGGGGGGCATTACCGAACTGCAGTCCTCACTAATAAACCACTCAGTTTCCACTAGAACCAGAAGTGCTAACCTCTGCTCTGTACGTATTTCAGGACTCCGTCCTAAATCGTGCTGAGCTCCTGCAACTGCAAATGATGTCAAAGGGCACTCTTTGGGGACTGGACAAGGCCAAGACAGGATGCCTTCTGTTGGAGCCAATTATTCTGACGTAACAAAATTAAGGTTAATCCAAAAAATTCTTTAGCTAACTCACTTTTCCAGCCAAAATGGATCTACGAGCTTATTTGACCCATTGAGGATTAAATGTAAAAGCAAATCTTATTTCTTTTTCCTAATCTAAATTTATTTCTAACGGATGGCAAGCATCCTTCGATCAAAACTGCAGATGAATCATTAGATGATAAATCAAGTCTGCCTTACACTGAAGTTACACAACTACATTAAACTACAGCAGACTGAGGAACCTTTATTCATTTTAGAGAGTCATTTACCACTGTCACCCATTTTAAGCAAAACTTAAAATAGATAAAATATTTATCATAGCTTAGTTTAAAAGAGAAACAGAGATTTTTATGTACGTTCTGGTACATTTGACCGTATCTGACTTAGCAGGATCAGGCGGTTCCACAAGTCATATAGAGAACTATTTTGTCACTGCAACTTCAGTCACTCACTTTACCACGTATCATTAAGACCTAGGCAAAAAAAAAAAAAAAGTTTTCTTTTGTATGACTAAATTTCAGTGTACCCCAAAACACCGTCCCAATTTCCCTTTAGCAACATCCTTTAAATATTAAATATGAGACAGTATTAAGAAAATATTCCATTTATGTATCACTTGCTTCATTACTAAAAGTGACTGTGAACTGATATAGAAACCTGAAGCTGGATATGGGTTTGAAAAGCAGCCCTCTCCCTAAAAGCCCCCAAACACACCCAGCTCATAGAAATTAACTATAGAAAGTTCTTTTTGATGTTTACTGCAGTGGTTCTGAAATGAGTATAAATGGATGTGTGACGTGCGAATGGGAGAGCCTGGAACTAATTCTGTTTTATAGAATACAAACCCTTCAGCAATTGGGGTACCTAATTATTTTGATGATAGGTGAAATTTTGCCTTGATCACACAGCACCCAGCTGTGAATCTGTTTTATAACAGAAAATTTCACAGCATGTAACTGGTCTCTAAAATTACGCTGTAAACATGCAAACACATGGCACCACTAAAATAGGCATGTTTAAAAATGCTTTTTCCTTTAAGCATTTCTGAGAAGGGAGGAATGAAAAGGAAGAAAAGGGGAAGTGAGCAATGCTACAAATAGATTTTGTTTACTGTATGATGCTTTTAACATTTTCCTATCTATGAAAAACTCGGCTACGTTTTTTTTCAGAACAGTTCACGTTTTTAAAGAAACTAAAAGAGACGGATTGAATTACTTCACTCTTCTTGGGGATTAATCTAAAAGTTGTTTCCTCTTCATTGTTACTTTCAATACAGCTGTGCTCAAACTTCTTTTAATTTAGAATAAAAAAGTTTAAATTTTGAGCTTGCACACACTATGGTTCCACACATTCCAACAGCTTCCTCCCAGTCCTCTGCCAGCATCTGCTATTGAAGACTAGTTCCAATTTACAATAAACAGCTTTTCCAGACCAGAACACTTGAAATTCAGTCCTTCTTGACTGCTTTTCTCATTCAATCTCCCTATTCACCATTTCAAGGAGAAAACTGTTCTGCCAATTATTACACATCTGGAAAAAATGCATGTATAAGCTGAAATGCTCTCAGCAGAAAGTTTCAGCTTTCTGCATATGGTCACAGCAGGATTTTATGGGCCACTGACCAGGCCAAAGTCTAAGTTTTCCCACCTTTCTCCTCCCCCTCATTTCTGCCCACCCCCACACCCCAGCCCTCTAATTGGAAACCCATAGCAGGTGCAAGTTGTCAGCCATCTTCTCCTCCACAGTCCAGTTTGAGCTCACTAGGCTCTACGAGCTGTCATTGCTCTGCATAAACATACGCGCGTTTAAAAACAGCATTACCATTGATGCTTGTCTGTTGGTTGCTACAAGGCTAGATGCTCCATAATTTGAGTTCAGGCTTCCAATTGGCCCATTGTGGGATGGTCCCAATAAACTATGTATATCTCCATGGCCACCCGACAGGCTTGTTGAAGGCCCCACAGCATGATTTCGTAGTACGTGAATGGCGTCGTCGAGTCTGTCCAAGCGATCCTCCATTCGAGACTGCTGTTGGGATTTAAGAGGGACAGTAACAGCCATTACTGACCAACTCTGCAGACACGTTGTACTGTAACAGTTTCTATCTCGGAGATATTAAAAGTAGAAGATGAAATGCAGTATCACAAGACTTTGAAAGCACCTATCAGCACTACAAACAAACAGGAAAAAGAAAAGGTATCTGGAGATTTTGCTTGAGATAGCATTCATTCCACAAATAGGTGGCAGATTTAAAGTCGAAGCTCATTACAAGGTTAATGTTACTCAGCTTCTATTACATGGCATGAATGAGAAAAAAGGAAGTGCTACAAAATAAGCTAATACAGGACGAGAAAGAATGATCATAAAATCAGCCTCACCACGTTGGTAACAATTAAGAGAGGCAAGTGGCTTTTTGAGAACCTGTATTACAAAAAAACTGGACAAAACTTCAAGTTATCATTTTCTAAAATGGATCTTTAAACAGGTTAGATGTTTCAGAAATAAAAGTGAGTTCTGTAAGTTACTGTCTTAAAAGTCTGTCTTAAAATTACTTTCCATGAAAAAAAAAAAAAAAAAAGAAAAAAAAAAAAGAGACCAAAAAAAGCCCCAAAGCAAAACCAATTCTAACATTGCAGCTCTCTAGAAACTGAAATAGCACGATGTTGGAGTCAAAAGATGGGTCATATGCCACAGTAATTTAAGTTTTTAATGGGGAATCCAAAGGAAGCATTAATTGAAACACAAAAAGGCACCATCTAAAGTGAAATAGTACCTCACAGACATCCTTTAAGAAGGACATTGCATCTTGCAAATGCTCGTGAAGTTGCTGTTCAACTCGATTTTTCTGGCAAAGTCAAGACAGAACAGGAAGCAAAGCACAAGTTAAGATTAACTCAAAAAAGAAGTGAGGAAACAGCTGATGTGCATGTCAGCAATAAATTGTTAGTCAAGTTAATGCAACAGAGATCTGATTATATTAAGATAAGAGAAGGCTAATATTTAACACTGCAGTTATGTTAGGAGTCTAAGATGTACATATCAATTATATTTAACTGCAAAAATATTGAAAAAAGAGAAAATTTATTTAGTTTAAATTTATTTTGGTAGATGGAAAAAAAGAAATTACACCTGTGGAAACTAGAAGTATTAACAGGTAATGAAAACATTCCCTCAAATTTTTCCACTTTCCTTCCTGATGCTGTACCAGGGATTTAAGAAAGAAGTCTGTAACTTAAATCCTCTGCTGAATCTTCAAAAGAAGAAAATTTACAATGCTGTGGATTAGTTCCTGTGTGTTCTTCTGTAAAATGTTTAATTAATTGATAAAATGAACATTCCCCAATATCAAATAATAATTGCAAATGAAATATATTAACACTTTAACGTAACGTAATGCAATGAAAACAAGCCCAAGAGACTGCCGTTTCAGGGAGAGAGGGGGAAGGACAAGAAAATGTGAAGGCATGAAGTCTTTATCTTTTCTCCAGACTGAACTTTAGATAAGAATTAGCTATGGATTTGTGAAAAGGTACCAAAATCTCGTAACAGCGCTTTAGCACCAGCTGTCCTCAGCACAGAAGCCTGATGCCCAAGGAACAGATGGTGAAAGACACACCCTGCACGTCTTATATTGTTCAACTGAACAGGCCATTTGTTAGCAAAGAATTCATTTGTAATGCTATCCTACTGTTTCCTTTAATGATATGCAGGATTTATACAAAACCCAGCCTTCAATTCTCAAGTAAAAAGTACTATGTTGCTTTCAATAATTCTTACCAAGGAGTGTAGAGAGTTTTCATAGTTTGGAGATGAGGGGGCTTGTCCTCCACTCCTAGACCACTGACTGGCACCTGTCAAAATTGTCTCGGTTAACGCACAGATTTATGCAGCATAAGTGGGAAGCAGAGATGCAACATTTCTCAACATAATCACAATCAGCATATTCTGCATAAAGGTAAGTTAACATATGGGTAAACAAAGGAGGACAAATTCCTTCATTCTGCCTCATCAAGGGATATTTTTTTATATCCCGGCATCTGTAGGGTTAGACAAATTAACAATCACAAAGCAGTGACATCTTCAAAGTATTTCAACGTTAAAAAAGTGGACTGACCACGCAAACAACGTATCTGAAATATCTGCCTTCTGCCAGCGTCACCATAAAAAGGTTGCTCAATTCTTTCCTCTTTGGATTACATTCAAACATGTAGCCATATCTTTAGTAGTGTTGAAATACACAAAAGAAATACATTAAAAGAAATCAAATAGATACTGAATTAAGGATAACAGGAAAAACATTTTTATGGCACCTTTCTACTAAATAACAAAAAACTAGATCTATAAGCTTTCTTTATCTTGTCTAGTTCTACACTACAGACTGTAACACATTACAAGTTTAGAAGAGTAAAACTACACCTAAGTTATTCCCTTTTTGTTATTTCAGATATATTTAAGGTAATCTGTCAGCTAAAGAATCATTGACTGTCCAACAAGTTGCCAGTGATATCCATATTACCTATACACTGCAAATTCAAATACATAGCTGTTCTCATCTGATGCAAGTATACCTAATTACCATGTAAAATTTTATAAATAATTAGATATTAAATGCAACAACTAATAAAGCAGTGCTTTTAAACAAAGCCTGAAATAGTACATGTATTTTTCTCACCAACTAATAATGCATCTTTTATAAAGATGCTACATGAAATTCTATGGCCATTAGAGACAGCTTCCTTTCAGCCATACAAATGTAATAATAAAGCAATTACATTAATAAATTATGGACATACAATCCAAAGCAGCTCATTAAAGGGAGAGCCTGTGGGCTTGTTCATTCAATAGCAGCCAGAGCTGTATGTCTGGAAAACTGGGAAAAGGTTTAATAACATTACAGTTTCTTTGTTCAGAGACCTGCAACTACTTACCTTTTAAAGAAAGAGTTTTATTTAACAAGAGTACAGCTTGCATAGCTATTAAAATACTTAAATATTACCTTTCTGATTAAAAATAAATAAATAAATCAAAACATCTCCAATTTCATGAAAGCCCAGAGCTGCCCTAACCGTGCTGGAATTCTCTTCTAAAATACAACAACATCAGTGAGTTTATAATTACCAGTTTTCACTTCACGTAGCTACTCTGGGTCTGTATCTGAGGTTTCCCTCTGCATTACTGACATTCCTAAACTTGGGAATAACACTTGGAGTCCCACTTATTTTTGCGAAGCATTAACGAAACAACTTTAGAATATTCTGACTCGGTGTACTGTTAAAATCTTTGTCTGGTCAAAACTCCCAGTTTTAGAGACAAGACCATAGTCAAGGCTTTAACGAGCGCTCACTACTAACAGGACTGAGTGTACTACTTCCCTGCTGTAAAGCATCAGCGGAATATTAAGCAGAAAGGCAACCAGTTAAGAAAGCAAATAGACTCGATGCCTCTTCAGCTAGTCTAATGAGTTTGGGTTTTTCCTTAAATGAAAAAAGGTACAATTTCCTTAATGTAAGCCCTGATCAAAACTCTTGAGTGGAACTTCTCATAAAGGAAACAAAAAGAAAAGGGGGGAGGGAATACTCAACAACTCCTCCCCTCAAACAAGCAATCCAACTGCAACCTGCAGTTTTTAATCGCACCTCTAGTAACGCTAGTGCTCTTTCTGAGCAGTGGCATACTCCATCTCCTTGTCTGCGCAGGTTGCCAGATGGCACCGATTTCCTGCTTTCCTCATTCCACTCCCCCTCCTGGAAGTTTGTGCACGAAATCCACCAATTATGTTACAAAGCATCCTGGCACCACAAGCCCTGCAATTAACAACTGCAGCTTTTAGTGCAGCACCAACATAGCAGCATGAAAAAACAAATAAGCCAGGCAAGTGTTAGGATTTACAGGGGTCATCGACAGTAATCACTGCAGTATTGTTCTTAGTCTCAGAGGCTCCCCAACACTAATCCGCTGGCTCCCCTTTCAAACACACACTCGCACCCGAGTTGGCAGAGAGCTGGCTTTGCATCCTCAGAACCGACCGAACCCTTCTGAATACCTCTCATCACGGGAGGATTCTTAAAATACCAAGGCTCCCACTATTCAGATCTGTATATAAACGTCACATACGTACACACAATCGTTAAAACTATGCAAGACGCTAAGCTCTAGGCGTGCTTATGTAAAATTAGAAATTAAATGAGGGCAGGGAAGATGAGACACACGTTATTGTCTCATAATATGTGAGGGTAATTCAGTAACGTAACAGCCAAGTAGTCAAACATGAACTTTTTGAAACGTCTCATGAAGTTACTATCTCCCAATGCTTCAAACGGCAAATAGGGTGCTCCCACTGTAACTTACAATTAAACAATAGGTGAATTATGATGTAGTCAAATCTGTAATAATAAGAATGCTAAATAAACAAAGAGGAAAATCACGATGAAGGTTAAAATGCTCCAAAATATATGATTTTAGTAGACATAAAACATTTGTTTTATCTGCAATAACTTTTTGGGTCAGGACAGAAAATGGCTACCAGGAGTATAAATAGCAATAAATATAGTTGTAATTACTTTACATTGTGCTTCACTGTGTTCTTAGTGACTCATCTGGGAATAAAGATGAAAGTCCAGATTCATAAATGAAGGTAATTAACTACTGGAGCAATTTACCAAAGGCTTGATAAATTCTGTATCACTGGAATTAAAGGGGGTGGGAGGGTATAATTGTAAAGCAGATGCTAAGTTTGTGCCTGAGAAGAATATTATTTGGTTATATGTACTACCGTCTTAGCTATCAGAATCTAGAATAAGGAAAACAACTCAAAAAAAGTGTAAATTTTGGAGAGTTTTACATTTGAAACAGGCTCCAACAAAGGCATCAACAGCACGGGAAAACCCGAATTTTAGGAACCTCAAATTTGTATTCTAAACCCAGAAATTAGCTAGCGCTTTCACGTGTGCAGAATTAGGTGTGGTATCTCGTAAGGGAACTCCAACTGGAATCTTTAAAAATTTTAAAAACTTTGAAATGTCAGAACTTCTTTCTTCCAGCTACCAAATATTTTCAATATTTGCTTTGATGTTAAAAAGAAAATAGTAAGAATAACTTTCTGGTCTGATCTGCCTTTTCAACACAACAAGGAAACACAAAACATTTTTTGTCAGCTGTAATTACTAAACAGAAAATCTCATCACTACTCGATTCAACATGGATTTTTCAGTTATAGACAAAAAAAAATAATGCCCAAAGCAGCAGCTCAGGTATGCCATGCCATGTCAGGTATTCATTAATCCCTTAAGTCCATAGAAAACCAGAACAGCGTCCACTAAACGTGAGTGAAACATGAACGCTGGAAAGCTTCCTCGGTTACAGTGCATATACAGGGACATATGAGTCTTGACATACGTATGTATGTGACTGCATTCTGCAGGCGTTAACTTTTCTAATTTATTCATCATAATTTATTAGAAAAACGTTCAGCTAAGCTCCTTCTGTACACCTTTCACTGTAAGTGAATTTTATTTTTTATAAAAAACAAAACCCTCTTGCAAAAAAAGTGACCAATGGCCAGGAGCCTGCAGGGATATATTAAACAATAGAGAATGGGAAAACAGACTGTTGCGTAAACGTTAAAGAATTTAACAAAATGTGCTATAGGAAAGAACAGGGTTAAAGTTACATCATCTTGGTTGTAATTCTAGTTCTTTGTTAAACAACAAATTTAAGTCAATGGAGCTTTCACAGTCCTCTCTATATGGAGAACAGCTGTTCAACTTTTACTAGACAGCTGAGGCCACAGTGTCTGTGAAAGCTGCACTACCCACTAATAGCTGTAGGCAGCTGCCCACAGTTCATCTCCACACTGGAATGCTTCTTCCCACATTCACACTACAAACACACAAAGCACAGGTGACAGAGGTGGCTGCAATACACAGCATTTATTTTGAAAAATGCCACAAATTCTTCTCCCGTAGAATGAAAGCATTCATGGAAGATATGAATGAAAAGCTATCCTGTGTAAAAACTGGACAGTCTCACAGTCTACTATATTTTCATTAGCGGGAACGCACATCTGCTGTGTTTGTCACTGAAACCTGCCGCAGAGTTGTAACATATAGCTTTAGAACACCCAGCCAAACCACTCTTACTTCTCTGCAATGGTACGGTTCTGTAGAGATTATCTTTATAGCTGTGATAGTATGTGGTCATTCAATGTTTTCAAAGATTATTTTGATAAGCTAATTTTCAAAGCCAGTTGCCAGGCTTTAAGGCAACTGGCTTGTAACAAAATAGTTAAGAGTCTGGATTTATAAATGTGAGTTTAGTACAATGGAAAAATAAACAAAACATAGAAGTAATTATGCAAGGAAGCCACTACTGATTGCACTGATGTTTCAAAACAACAAACAAGTTCTTGACAAATGGCTAGTCTCTACCTGTAAGAGGCGATGGTGATCCAACTGGTGTTGATGGATTTGATGGAAAACTACTGCTGGTATGATCAGGAGAATAAATCTAACAACAGATAAAAAAGATTGTATATCAATACATGTCATAAAACACAGTAAAAAAAATAGCTATTAGGATTCCTTTTCATTCTTTTAATTGCCGCTCTTGGTGCTGTATTGATTAAAAAAACCCCAACTTGATCCTGTAACCACAGCTTTGCTTTATTACACTCAAGGCTCTAAAAATGTCCAGAGAACTTTCATTTTCAAGCAGCTGTCAAAATAAGCACAACCTTGTATTTGACAGCGACGTAAGTATAACTAATTTTCCTTCTACTTTAACAGCAGCTGAACTTACAGCCTTTTTATCATTGAAGGGGAACAATATATGGAGGAGTTAACAATAAACAGGTAGTTATAACAAACAAAACTTAATGAAAATGCAGAGGAATAATTCTTTCCAAAAATTTCTTCTCAAACTTTAAATAGAGAAAATTTTTGCAGTCAACATGTTATTTTCTAAAAAGGAAGCCTTCACAAGAGAAAACGCCCCAAAAGCATTCAGCACTAGTTACTACTGGTACCTACGAAACAAAAACTACCTGAAATGTTACTATGTATTACAGCACATACAATTTTTCTCTCTTATAACAATTGCTCTTTTGAGATTGTAAACCTCAACTTGCAACAATTCATTCCTTGCTATTAATAAAATGTCTTTCTAAAAACTGGAGACATA
This sequence comes from Ceryle rudis, assembly GCA_033439905.1. Lineage (NCBI taxonomy): Eukaryota > Metazoa > Chordata > Aves > Coraciiformes > Cerylidae > Ceryle > Ceryle rudis. The sequence goes on from JAAGNO010030909.1 coordinate 23,581, forward strand.
GTGGTTAAAGCTTTAAATAAAACTTAAAATTTCAAGATTCTTCAAAATCTCATTTTATGAAAGGAACTGAATAGTTTTAGAGGCTGACTATGACCTTTAGTTCAAACCTGTGTTACTTGAGCAGAGACCAGAATTTGTTAGTTATCAGATGGCAGTTAAAAAAAAATCTTCACTGGCAGTGTGGTTGCTGTCTCTTCACACAGACAATATGACGTTTCAGCATTTAGCTGACAATAAAGTGGGACTTGGTTAAGTTGCATATTGTAGTTTCTGATCCGACAAAACCAGGGCCTAATAGACCATATGCTCTTTCCCGGTCTATCATATTTTCATTAGAAAAGACCATCGGTTTCCTAATGGAAATACCTCCTTTTCATACGTGCTAGAAAGAAAATATATTTAAATGAAGAAAGTACCTCAGACCATTGTAGGAAATTCATACATTCTACATCAGTATAAAAATAACTCTTGGGTGTCAGTATGGGAAGTGTAGAGAGTTCCAAACAGATAAGATACAGAAAATTAAAATGATGAACAGAGAGACAGAACGAAGAACAAAGGCCATGAAGTTTCCTTTGAAACCGGCCGTTTTCCACTGCTCTACCCGCTGATTTTATTTTGCTTTATTTATATTTATATTAGGGAAAAACCTACATTATAGCAAGGCCACAACTAAAACGCAAGGTCAGAATTCATTCTGCATGCAGTCCCTGGCCGCTGTGCTGTTAAATGACCAATGATGAACAACCCTGACACCTTCTGCCAGGCTTAAACGGTAACATGACTCATTTTACTGCAACAAATGAGACTCCTCCTCCTATCAGTCATGGTCCATTCCAATCAGCAGGGTGCCAATATGCCAGGGTCTAATGAAAAGGCTCTTAGACAAAAGCTGCACAATTGAGAGCCTGCAGAGCCAAACCTCAGCGCTGTTAGTCCAATTTTTTAAACACTACAGTGTACATTTCAGTTAGGCTTTGTTATGTTAATGTTATTGAGTCTAAAGCAACAAAGAAACTTAATTCATGAATTGCTTTTAGAAGTCAACTTCCCTACATTTTCTTTTCTTTTGTGAGGGGACCAGTGGCTATTTAACTACCGAGACCGTACAGAGACCGTACAAAGGCCTTTACCCTAGTTCTGAGGTAGGAATCAAAACATAAGTTATCACAAAGAGGTCTGATATAATCAACAAAGTTAAACAGTCCTCCTGTTTGATCTCCTCTAAATTAAAGACCAAGTGTTTTGATTTGGCATTAGGCAATGAAATAAACCAGATGTTTCTCCTGCCATATAACCCTCCATGGGCACAATCTTAAAGGGTTATTGTTTGGCAAATGTTCAGGGAAACACATTAGAAATGGCACGAATACCCAGATTTTCTTTTCTTTCTATCTATACTAGTTCATTATCCAAACTAATGCATAATCCACAGGGCTTTGGGAACTTTGTGTAAATACTTTCATGTACAATTCCCTTTCTTGCCTACCCTGAGATTAAGACCACAATTATCCAGGCTTAAACCTAAAATAAAAGAACCTTTGCAAATGTATTATCTGGCCTTACATGTTTAATCACATACTATTCTGTATGGTCTTTAATACCTAAACTGAAGAACAAATGTCGTATCCTCTGATGTTTCACAAATGAAAAGCCTATTGTGAGATGTACATCAACAGAATTTTAGAACTAGAAATTCCTCTCAACAGTTGCAGCGGTAGCTTTTAAAATCCTAACAGAAAGGCGTAGGGCATCGTCTCAGGAAGAAAAAAGGCAAGACAACTGCGGTATTTAAATAAAACTCTGTTCGAACAGAAGGATGCTCCCGGTTTACTACCCATCAGAATTCACGTGTGCCAGCTTCACCTGCAGGAGAGACCAGCTCCCTCCTCTCCGCAGCCATGAGCGGTGCTCTCTGCCCAACAAGCGCAGGAAGTGTGCTGGGTGCGCGCGTGTTGTGGGGTGCGGGGGAAGCAGATGGATGAGGCGAGGGATTTGAAGTGTGCAGACTATGGCATGCACTGATAGAGCAGATGGAATGCATCACCATCAGCTATGACAGAAATGATTTATGGAATGACCTGGCTGCTCCTGCCAAGCAACAACATGGGATGACAGAAACAAGTTTCTATGACAACCAGGGCCCACCCACCAGTTAGATTAAACAGTTCTGCCCTGACTTCTACTCGCAATATATTTAGAGTTTTTCCTCAAAACATCAGCCTGGTTTTCTCAGCTAGTGACTTGGGCAAAAGTACCTGAAAGGACATGAAAATATTTTATAAAAAAGGGAGAGCAGTGGAAAACATCACAAAGGCCTGTAGGTCTAATTGGCTAGTGTGTCAGAGTTCGAACAGAAATTTTGGTCAGGCTGCAGAACAGCAGACATCCTAATACATCTGCAGAGCAATGAACAGCCTGAAGTATGCAAGCGTGGCTATTTCTGGGAGTCAAAATGATCCCAGTTCTTTTCTGACAGGTCTGAAACGGACAAAAAGGGAGCGTTAACTGCCTTCTGGACTTGTGAATTGTTATCTACTTGCTGAATTCCCAAAAGCAACAGGGACGATGTTTTTCTCCTCAAAGCCAGTAGGTCAGAGTTCTCCTACCCAATATGGACATTACAGACATTATCAGATCTGGTAATCTTTTAACATATGACCCTCTAATGGATGTAAGGGGTAACAAGATCTGCACGAATAGGCACGTTTGCATTCACTGGTATGAGGTTAGGGATGCAGAATCCACCCCAGGAATGGTCTTTTGGGGCTGCAAAGTAATAATTTCTACCTTTTAAACCACAATTAGTTTCCTTATTTGCTGTATACAAGAAATACAAAGTGGTTCCCCAGCCATCACTCCAAACTCTGAAATTTTTGCTATACCATAGCAATCACTGTTTTATAAAAAGTACATCTGATGGTATTAGTGCAAAAATAATTGCTGTACGCATGCATGTGCAAACAGAAAAGACATTTGCACCGTTTTACATTATCATCATTACTCAACCAGAGTTAAGAGTTAAAACTTTATGCATATAAAAGAATTTTAAAGGCTGTTGCATAAATTCTAGCTGTAGAGCATGGCATTCAAAACCTCTCAGTTTTGTAAGGCCACTGAAAAGAAGACATTTTAAACCCTGAGGCAGGATCTGCTCTTAAGAGTAATGTTAAAAAAATTCTACTTTAACTAGAACTCGGGGAGGGGAGGAATAGCAATCAAACCCTAAACATTTAATCATCTTTTACTGTGTCTAAACAACTTTCTAAACCATATCAGCCCTAAATTTTTCAATCACCTAGAAAAAAAAAAGAAGTCGGAATGAGTCTTCTACAAATAAAAGCATTTTCCATTTGCTTTTTTATAGATTTTTGTCTAGCATATGACACTGTATCACAGTACAATATTTTAACTTCGTACATGAAGACTCCTGATTTGATATTGTAAAATTAACAAACACATAAAGATGGAATGCAGTGATCTAAATGTCTTTCAGATTTAAATACTGCAACTGCTACTTACAGATGCCAATGCCTTTCCAAGTGCATCACCTGTCTGTGAGCTTCCAGCACCATTTCCTCTGTTTCCTGTAACGTGGAAAGTAAACCCAACACTTATTTTTAAGGCTGAAATTATATTTACTTTTATTATTTTATTCATCAAGTACAGTCGAGCAACCACTTTTTAAATGGATATTCTGAGGAAGTCAGTGTCAACAGAGTCAGTTCTCATTATACTTGAAAATTTAATTAAAACAATTAGATTTAAATGTAGATGCTCTTCTCTTTAAAGTCAAGCGCAGTATCACCATGTTAACGTACGGACCAACAAGTGAAAGCAGTTCGAAAAAAAGACTAATTATTTTCTAGGTTTACAGGCTAATTTTAATGAGACATGAAAACAGAATAAAAATCAGAAAATTGTATTATTGCAGCTTATTTCTGAACTGTTATCGCTAAAATGCTGCATGTTTCATTAATTCTTAAAGCTAAATTCACTAAATAGTTCCTTGGGTCTTGTTGTACTCTCATCTTTATTTTGGAAAAATCATTGAGAAGCTCCTCTTCACCAAGCTGTCTGTCACCCTTGCTCTTAGTTGCATGTCAGCAGCTTTGCATGCCCTTTAGCTCCACACACAGTCAAGCCAAGAGGAGGTCTGAAGCCCTGCCAATTAGAAACGCAGAAAGGACCAGAGTCCTCTGAAATATCTGCTTTACTGTAGACCCTTTAAAACTGAAGGTCCTTTCTTGAATTATCAAGTTCTAATGCCAAACCCCCCTGTATTTAATGTCAATGTAAGCCATTCACATCAGAAATCCAAAACGCTGTTTCAAGTTTGTGGCAAACTTGGATTTTCCAGCCTGAATTTCCCATGCAGATTCATTAACTGGGTTCTGTTTAAAGATCAGAGTATAAAATGTGTTCCCAAACCAAAGCCAATATAGTCACTCTAACAAAATTCTGCTTGCTTAAAATGAAGCTAAATGCAAATCATATCAAACTGACTAGGGGCGTCTACAAGCATCTGATTTCTACGGCTGTATCTTAAGTTGTGCAAATATGTGCAAGGAACAGATGATCATCTATATTTCAGGCGTTCTAGGTAAGCAGAGAAGATACTAAACCAGTCACCACACTGGCTACGCAGTAATCTCTAAATCAGTTAAGAAAGGAATTTACAATGCAGTTTATCAAGCTCCCCGAAGAAGCAGTCTTCCTGCCTTTCTCCAGCACAGTACCTTGGTGATACAGCAGCTCTGAAAACTACACTGAAACTATCTATAGGAATGTGCACTTATACCAGTGCTTTACCAAACTACGGAAGGATAATTGCCATTAAGTTAAATGGATACAATCTCCTGAGCATAAGCTTGGCTGTGAAAGCAAATAAACCACTAAGTCTTAAGCTCGCTGCAAAACAATTTGCGTCGTTCTCAGCCATACTGGGGACAGAAACGTCATAGTGGTGCAATATCCCTGATCTACAAGCATTCCATAAATTAAATCTTACCAATTTTGTGCGTCACGCAGCCCTAAATTTCATTTTCTCATAAAATTAAAAAAAGGCAGGAAGAACTTTTTACCCAGAATATTATCTGATCCATTGACAGGTGGAGTGTGTGAGGCAGCTACATAAGGTGAACTGCTGGTACTGCCACGATGGAAGCTAGACATTGGAGGAAGACTGGCATTTAGATCTGTAGGTGAGACTGAATGTGGGGGATAGCTCTAGAGAGAAGAGAAACAGACATAAGACATTAAGTAGTCTTTAAATAAATGTTGATATTTTAAGGTACCAAATATACAACACCCAGCTCTTTATTAAAGAAAAGGACTTGGCCATCCTTTGAACAGACCACTATACAGTCACAGACTTTTATTTATACAACAGACGTAAATAAAAGGACATAAATCTAACGCAGTAGAAGTTTGGGATTTCTGACAACTGGGTTTTTAACTGACATATGAGAGTAGCAAAGAAGAAATTAATTCTTGTAAGCCAAATCTCCATGTACAAGTACAAATACATTAATCTGTGCTGCATATCTTACCAAACGGTCATGTGTGTGCAGGCCGCCGTAACTGCCAGACTGGGACATGTGGGAAGAGGAACCTCCCAGCATCCCACCGTAGCCAGGCTGGCTCATGCCATTGGATGAACTCCAGAGGTCAGAAGAATTGTGGGTCCCAACTTTTTTTTTTCCCCTTATTATTTTTATTTTTTAATAGACAACACGCGAAATATGTTTAATGAAGCAGAGCATTTGGTCCTTCCTTTTACAACTTTATTTGAAAAGGA
>JAAGNO010030912.1:0-11827 GCA_033439905.1 Ceryle rudis
TCGGCTGTCCCGTTGTCCCCAGCCTGACGAAAGAAGGACAAAGGGGTAGCTGATATGGGGAGTCGGGTGGGGGAGGGGGGTGGGGGTATGTGAGCCGTTGATAAATAATTAATTAATCAAGCCATGGGTGTGATCCCAAACCTCTTGAAGTTAAAGGAAGGGATTTTAGATCCATCACCTAGCCTAAAAAGAGGTGCCAAAGTAACTTCAAGATACTGGGTTTTCCAAAACTACCACCTCCACAGAGAGAGTATTTATAAAATGACTGACAACCCTGGTGATAACTTCTAGTCAGTGATCACTAAAATAAAATCCTTGTCCCAACAGCACACATGGCTACAGCAAGAGCTTCATGAAACTGTTGCCTACTGCATACAATGAGTCCAGGATTGTAAAACATAGAGTGAGAAACACTCTTTGTCACAGAGTCAACATCCCTGCAAGGGCAGATCCTGGACCACACCACACACCTTGTTTGTGATCGCACACTTGAATTGCTTCCTTATCATTCATACCGCAGCCTTGTAGGAAATATGTTCAGGGATTATCCTTGGACTGGTAAGCACAACTTTCAGATACGCTCATTTTTTAACCAAGATTTAGGCAAATAACTTAGCTGCTGGGAATCAGAGGTCCCTGGGACCGCCCTGCCATGCTGGTAAGCCTGTAAGCCTTCCTGCTGTGTGGCATGGTCCATGGCCAAGTCCCAGGTACATGGGAACCAGGGCTGCTTGTTCTGGAGGCTCACTCCCTGTCTATGCAATGGGCAGGACCAGGGACTAGAGAGGATTTGGGGGCTGGGGGCTGGGATAGCTGATCGAGATATCCAAGGACTAGGGTTAATGACAAAGCTCTTGATGGAGAGATGAATAAGAGAAAATAAATAAAAAGCAGGAATTAATCTGAGGAATATTTCAACCATAGTCCCTGAAATGCCATAGGTAAGAAAAGATCTTAAAGAAGGAAATGTGGACTAGCAAGGAAACTTGGACATAGCAACATCTGAGCACCTTTCATCCAGCAAATTCATTACCTTGTTTATGCAGGAACTTTGCATCATCTTCCCTGCTGCAGCGTAGTATCTGCTTAAGCCTGACATTTTAAAATACCTCTGCCACACAGAGACAGGCAGGTGACTCAGTACAAACATGCAGACCTCAGCTTGGCTCTTTGATAGGTGCCATCATGTTACAGTCCAGCTCGTGAAATCAACAGCTATGATGTGATTCTGGGAAAAAGCTCACCAGCCAGAGAGCTAGTGGGTTCTTTGTGTAGTCACTGCATCTGGCACTACAACTTAGGGTACCATCTCGACTATCTGAGGGTATCAACCATTGATGGATGGAACTGCTCAAGGGTCTGGGACAGCCCCGGGGAGCCGTGGGCTGGGGCTGGGGCGTGCTGCTCACTGCTGTACCCAAGCCAGCCGAATGACGTCTCAGAACGAGGTGTAATTTTTGTGTCAACAGCAGGGTGGTTAATACAGCGTCAGCAGGCTTCAGATCAAATCCCTTCCTTGGAGTGACGCAAAGGGAGTAAAGAGGTTGTTTTTCTTGAGCCTAAAGCTGAGCTCCACTGTGCTGGACTGCAGCATCCAGACGGTGGGAAGTGCGTGCGGACAGAAAGGTCTCTGCTCTCTAAGACTGCCCTGGCTCCTTGCCCGAGCTTCAAATGCAGCCTGCGAGGGTTTGACTCGAGACAATTTGATGGATACTGTGTGGGTGCTGGAGGCAAGAGGAGCCAAGAAAATGAGGGATCTGTCTGTCAGCTGATCTATTTCCTCAGATATTTAATGCAAGCCCTTCATTGCTGTAAATAAACTCTGCATGCTGCTCTGGATAGGGTATGGTTGTAAGTGTGTTACAGTGAGAAAGGGGTGCAACCCATGAACCAAAACTGAAGAGTTTTTCATCTACACATTCCTTATATGTGGTAATAACATACATGTGATAAATTCATTTATTTCTGCGAACAGGTTATAAATTGCATGTCAGCACAGTAATCCCCATTTATCCCACTCTTTGACCTCCACTGCAATATGCCTGTTGAGTCTTCTCTGCTTGCACTGCTTTTAACTTTACCAAGTGCCTTAAGCCCTCTGAATTTTGATCATCAGCTGCCAACAACTGCAGTGATTAAACTGGAGCCTGAACCGTCCCCATTAATAAAAACTCACCACTTGCCCTTCCTGCAAATCAGATTTCAACAGCACTCCTCTCCTCTTCCCCCTTGTCTGGCTCTGATTGGAAAAAAAAAAAAAAATACGCAGGACCGTTTGCCAGGGTTAATTTTTAATAGTGTCTTCAGTGCCGCAGCGAATGAAGTCATTTATTATCCGGCAGGCAGCAGGCTACCGCACCAGGCAATAGCGAGTGCTCGAGGAGGTGACTCAGGCATAAGCAATCGGGCAGAGTTTTACATTCCCACCTGCCGGATGATGGCTCAGCACAAAGGAGCTGAGCACCGTGTTTGCGGTTTGCCCTACGCTTGCGTCCTCAGCTGAGGGACACCTGGATTCCAGCCAGACGGCCAGCGAGGTTTATTTGCTTTGTAGCCATGCGTGAAGCATGTATGGAAACAGAGCCTGTGTGGCCAGCGCTCCCCTCCACCTGGGCAATCTTCTCCTTTAACAAAGGAGGGTAATATTCCTCCTAGGAGGTCATCCCTGCTGTGGGAATGTGTCAGCCCAGGCAGTTTGGCCCTAAATAATGCTTTGTGATCTCAGGCAGACTGGAGCTCAGCCTACCCACCTGTAAAACAGGTTTAATGCTGGTTGGCTTTTTTCTGGAAAAGCTCAGAGGATTACTTCATGTCTGAGATCTCCAGATGAGAACTGCTCAGTGGCAGAGAGCATTTTAAAAGAGCAACTGGAAATTAGGGCCAGAGCAGCCCTGGGAGCAGGTAGAGATGACCACAGAAGCTGCACTGTTCTCATCTCATTACCCAAGATCCTCTAAAAGGCTGGGATGCAGATGATTCACATACCAGAAAGCGCTTTTGAATTACTTATTAAGTAGGATTCACGTTGATTTTACTGCTCTAGGATGCACCAGGTTGGGCTACAGAATCTCTTTTGTCATCTCTTCAGAGTGAAATGTGGTGGTAATATAGGGTCCTCTCACCCTTGTATCTATTGCCATGTATTTTTGTCTCCGCGGAGTAGTCCAAAGGTCACTGAAAAAGTTCATGAATCTTGCCCATATCTGCAGTAAGCTTTGGACCAGCCCTCAGTAAGCCAGTGAGAACGTGATGCCAAACATGCTATAACAAGTTCACCGGCATGTGCTGATCACTGCAGGAGAGCTGCTCTAAGTGTGCTCCCAAAAATGAGGAAGATCTTGACTAAGGAGGCAGGAGCTTTCTGCTTAGTCCTCACTGGAGCACACCAGTGCCACCTAAATGGAGAACAGAGCAACTCTGAAGCTGTTCCCTCCCCGGTGTGCTATGCGGAGGGGCTGGAGGGGGGTATTGCATTACACTTAATTCACTTTGTGATCGTCTAAGTCTCCCAAATCCCACTGCCAGTAAGCTCTGATGATTAACCGGCTTACTGAAGGGAAACTATAGCTAACGCCTTCTACCCTCATCAAAGCATCTGGCTAATGAGGCCTGGGAAATCACTCCGTGTTAATACAACATCTGTAGATGAGTGTGAGCTTACTCATGTTTTCAGAGACAATGGCTGAAGTTCCATCAATGACTTGGGTTCACGAAACATTTCTGATGGGTGTTACAGTAAATTGGCCCCAGTATGTCCCCAGATGAAGTCCACCGACTGGAAGTGGAAAAGGCAAATTCAAGAGTGCAACATGTTGACTTGGGCATCTCAGCTCAGGAATCTTGCAGGAGGTCTGGCTTGACTTCAGCAGTGTTTAGCACCAAACCTCTGAAAGCCTCGGTATCTGATTTACACACACACACACTTATGTCACTGCTGAGCTCACAAATACCTGCCTGAAAAGTGACCTAGAAACATGTCATTTCCCCGCACCAGTCCTGCAAAATGTAAGTGGCTGTGGGTCTTCTTCGTCCTTTCACCTTCCCTGATGGAAAAGCAGCAGAAGAAAGGGGATGACTGAACTGCAGGCAAAAAATGATGCTGGTGGTCCACTTTATGGCTTCAGTGTAGGGAAGATCTTTAATAAGGGAGGAACTGCCAGCAAAAAGAGAGTCTGTGTGAAATAGGTGAGAAGTAACCCAGAGAGATGAACTATGCCATCTCTCTGACCACAGGCATGATTTCTAGCCCTGTGCTGCTCTTGAAGTTGTTTGCATGGAAGGACTACACCCTCACCATCACTAGGGGTGTCTCAGGACAGCCTAGACAGGATAGTGACACAAGAGCACAGCCCACCTGTTGGGAGATCTTCCAAGATCTAGCCCGAATCTCACTGATGTGGGAACACTGCTGCTATCATAAACTCACAGGGAGCTGTGTAACTCAGGTTCTCTAGCTCTGATGGCAAGTGGCTGCACTGCAGGAGAGACTACCTTTGCTACAGATAACACAAATGCTGAGGTCACCAATGGGATTTGTTAGTTAAGCAGTGCAGATTTTATGAAATTACTGAAAGGGATGAAGGAAGAGCTGGAAATGCTCCAGAAGAGCATCAGGAAGAGGCAGCCACAGAGGCAAACACCGGTCTGTAATGGAAAGGGAGCAGGTAAGCAAGCTTGACTAAGGTTGGGTACAGGAGCAGGGCATATGCTGGAGACTAAAGAGGACCAAGAAGCAGAGAGACAGTGGGAAGGTTGGATTCCATCCTCCTGTCCAGTCTACGGTGTAGCTACATTTTAGGTGAGTACTGCTTTGCATCAGCTTTACTTGCTTGCAAAGGTGGGAACTGAGGTTCAGGGCAGCTCCTTATAGAAGAAGGAAACGCAGAATTTAATGAAGGACTTGACAGAAGAGAAGAAAAGGCTCAGCAACATGAACTTGATGATGAGAAAGATCTGCGTGGCAGGGATAGAGACAATGTGCAGCCAGTACATTAAAAAACAATCAAAGGAAAAGAAACCAGTAGTTTTAACTGGATGAACACAAATGTCTTTAATTCTATCTAGTCCTAGCATGTGTGCATGCCTGAATCCTGCTGCGCAACATGGCTTTGAAGGTTCTGTGAGAAACAGATGTAGTTAGCAATTGTTCCTCAATGCCGAGAAGAAAATCAGCACTAGTTGACAAGTAAGAAGGTTCTTCAAAAAAAGAGTAAGAACAATCTCAGTGTCTCCCCCAGGAGAACACGTGGGATGGTCTGAGATTTCAGCACAAACTCATGTGGTACAGAGAGGCCTTGTACTGCACAGATAAATCTGTTGCACATCAGTGACTGCAGAAATGACACAGAGCGCAAGACATCCCTTAGCAACTCATCCGGTTTCCACTCCTGGCAGTCTGGCTCCTGCCAGTACAAGTAACACAGATGACCTGGAGCATGGTAAGTGATCCAGACTGTCCCATAAAGATACCAGTAGCGTGCAAGCTGCAAAGTGTTCCAACCTTTCTGTAGAGTTTGAAAATTAGAATTGCACCTAAATATGGTGAGGGCTTGTTAACAAAAACCAAGGCTTTCAACTTCCAACGACCTGAGTTACTGCTGTATGAAGACAGGAGGCAAAAACCTCTCCCAGAGTGCAATGATCTGAGGATCAGGCTCCGAGGCAATGATTGATGTTCAATCAGAGATGACAGCTAACAAAAGCTCCTGTACATATGCCAGCAAACCACTGCCAGGAAAAACAGCGCGGCTCCCAACTCGCAGATTTCTGCACTACCAGACCTCCTACCCTCCATGACCCTCACTGATCTACGCTGGCAGGCTCAGCAGAGAGTGGAAGGAGACGTGGGACCTTTCCAAGCTCTTGGATGGATGGGGCCATTTTGTGAAGGAATCAGTGTCGTTTCTAAGTAAGTCAGGCTCTAGACTTGTCATGGGATCAGCAATAGCTCCTGGGTAAAAGCACCAAAACTCAGAAAGAACTTTTGTTGGGGAATTAAGCAAACACTCACCGGAACAAACGGGACACTTTCTGCAGAGATCTACCTATACCTCATCTTCCCCCTGCCCAGCAAAATCTGAAGTGCAAACATTCCACCATCCACTCAGGCAAGGGCTTCCTGTTACTAACTACTGCGTATCATGTACAGGGAGATAAGGTGGTTGTTCATTCCTGTGGTGTCTCTACAATGAGGATGACTTGGGGAAAATGACCAGTCTTTGAATTACATCTTTTTGTGTGTGTGTTTGGGTTGGAGTTTTTTTAACAAAGAAAAGGAATTGGCGATTTTCTGTATTTTTAAACTGTGGAACACAGACCTCCTTCTCCTTCCAAGCTCTGAATCCAAAACCTTTCCCTTCTGTGACTCCAGAGCATATCATCTCTGCAGGTTTCTATTTCCAGTTCATAACTGATCAAATCCAACTGGTAGCAGAATTCATTTGAGTCAACAGGAATCTTTCCTCTCTCTATTTCTGGTGGAGCCTGGGGCAGGCACCTGGCAAGGCGCTGCCTGGTTTCCTCGCTTATTTCAAACAAGGACAACCATGATGAGAAAGATCCTGTCCTGGATCAGATGATTTTGCTCTGCCCACCCACAATCTTCTGCAATGGTTCAAATGGTTTGGCTCAAAGAGGCCTGAGCACTCTATTTACTAGAATTTAATACAATCTTAATGACATTATTTTGGGGATTAAAAACAAAGTGGTCCCACTCACTGTTTGGGTCCACTTACTCATTGGGTCATCTGAAACAATGTGATATTTTTAGAGATGATATAGAGGAAGGTTTTGATGATCAACTGAGGGTTGACCAATTAGTTAATTCAGGTTTGGGGTTTTTTTTTTGTTAATTGATTACTTCAGGAGATTTCTCCAGTTCAGTGTCCATCTTAAAAACCCCTTTGAAACCCAGACTTAGCAGTCTTCCTTTGTTCTCGGTGTGGTTTCTCAGTTGGACTTCTGCTTCCAAGTCTTAGGTATCTCTGAGAGCCCCTTGGGGTGATGGCACATGCTTGCTGAATTTCATCTCCCGTGGCTATGTCTCACTTGGTGTGATCTGCAGTAAGGATTAGCCCACAGACTCTAGTCTCTAGGAGACTGTTAAATTAGAGTGTTGAATAGTTTTAGCATGCTTTCTTTGAGAATACTTTCATTTAAATCATCCTTTCTTTGTGCTGCGGAAGTCTCAGATTTTCCCCATAGTCTTTTTATAGTCAGTCACTCAAAGTACACCAATTCATTGTCGGGAGTAAACTCCAGCCTTGCATCTTCACATAGATTTATCTGATACATTAAGAGCTTCTCTCAAAGGCTGCTTTCCAAGCTGTGCTATTGTTGAGGCTTCTGATCTAGCAGTATTTTCTCTGCAGCCTCACCAGGAAGCTACAAGAGGATTGTCCATGAGTCACAATAATTTTACCTGTAAATTCAGCTAAGCCCCCAGGCAGCTCAGAAGGCTGGCCGCTGTTTCCCAAGCCTGATACTACTATATCAACAGCCTAAACTTTAACTGGGAGAGAGCATTTTTAAAACAGAAAGGGGGAGCAAACACTTTGTTCGATCATGCAGCTGGAGCTGTGTTGCTTGCAGTTCACATCAGTAGTCTAAGGATTAAGAAACTTTCCATTTTTCCTTCACTTTTCAAGGCTGTCCCACAGAAGGCACCCTCTCCAGCTCCAGAGTAAATCAGACTTGTGTATACTCTAGAACCACTCCAGATTTATAAATGAGCCCATGTTAAGCACAAGGTAGTTCCACCAGCTTCTGTGAGTACTTGAACATAAAACAGTTTTCAAAGTTGTCCTGCTCTGAGCTAACAAAGCTCGGTATTTATTTATTTCCTCTCACAGCGATAATGATGAGGGTTTCCCCTCTCAGCCCGCAGCCAACCCCCTTTGGCATTTCTAAATTCTCTTGGTAACACAAGTAGACTGTGTAGCAACGAGGTCTGTCCTTCCCAGAAACAACCTTGTAAAGAGACTGGTTTTGAAGACAGGCTTTGTGAGCCTATTCCATCCTCTGTCCCAGGTAAATCCAAAATGCTCCCAGATCTGCAGAGTTAAAAAATAAATAAATATTAAAAAAAAAAAAAAAAAGAAAGGTGGGAGGGGGAAGAATGGAGACTGTTGGAGAATGGAAGCCAAATTAAATTCAGAAGAAATTGGTTCATCCCTTACTGGCATCTGCAGAGTTGTGTCAGCTTGCTGTGGAACTGGATTTGGCCTTGTATTTCTGAGAATCCAGCTGTGTTTCAATTCTTCTGAACACTTCCTTCTTTCCTTCTGACTGCACTTCAGTTTTGATCCAAGTATCAGATAGGCCCACGAGGCTGCTGACTTGCACCGAATCTAACATAAACTTCTACTGACAGCTTCTGCTACCTAGAAAGATGCAGGGCCCACCAGCGAACGAGGATAAGGCCTCAGCTTCTATAGCAACAAAGCACCTTGTGATGGTAATTTTTTTTCTGTTTCATAAGCTGGTTGCCATGGCAAGTTACTTGTGTTACATTGTCAGATACTAAAAGGAAACAATTTGCGTTCTCTAGAAAACTCACAATTTTACAAATCAATTGCGTGTTGGTTTGCTTTGTGCCATGACACTGCTCATCCTCTATGCTCAGGAAGGGATGAGCGAGAAAAAAAATCCCCATATGGGAAAAGTACCTACAGGTTTCTTGAGGCTGGTATATCTGCAGGAGGAATCAATTAAAAAATCATGAGGAATATGGTGCTGTGAGGAAGCAAAACTCATGGGGATCTCTGCTTTTCTCAGTGCACTCTCAGAGTTCATGTTAAGGAGAGCACAGTGATATAGTCACCCTTCCAAACACCTCACAGAAGTTTTGGTTACACAGAAGTCTGCATCCAGGGAAATGGACTAGTTGAGCACAAGGAGGGCTCAGAAGCCATGGAAAGGACCAGGAAGCAATCTACATAATTAAAGGTGGGTGAACCTGGTGATATGACAAAGCAAGAGGAGACTCAGAACAAACAGAAGCAACTGACATCACTAATCTACCTTCTGTGACTGCTGAGAATTGATAAACCTTTCAGTGTATCAAAAAAGTCTATTTGGAGGTGTTCAAGTACTTATCCTTGTGAAGCTAAAAATTACTCTTACCTTGCTGATGGTTTTGGTCATCACAAGAAGAACTTCGCACGTTCTTTTGAATTTTTTTAGGGGGAAAGAAAGAATAGTTCAGCTTGGCCATTGCCTGCATATTTCTGCTAGAAATAACTCTTTTTTAGAGTTAACCTTTCAAAAATGTCTGAGATAGCCTTGAGCTATAGCTGATGAGCACGTTCTGTTGGCTAAGCTCTTGGTCTAAGTTTCTATCTCACACAGTGGAGAGTGAAGCTCACGCCTTGTCTCTGACTCCCTTCTTAACACAGAGGTTAAAGAGGGAATGACAATATCCAGGAGTTATTTTGGGGGTCACAGCACCTATAAAAATCAGCAACGTACCTTCCCAGGCTGAATTTAGAGTGCTGTCACAAAAAGTCATGATGGGATAAGCATGTCCATGAGTTATGGCCTCGCACCTGCAAGCTACATACAGTTTGGTGAAGATGATGAGGAAAAACTGAAGGCATGGGAATGAGGGAACAGCTTTTGAATCCCATTGCTGGTTTCAGTTTGGCAGCACTGGATCTTCTGAGATACTCTCCATTTCCTTTTTAGTGCTCCACTGCATGCCAGTGTGCGCTGTATTTGAGTTGCCTTCCTCTCCTGTCAAGCAAGGTTTGCAATAGGGTAGCAGCACTGCGGGATTTCTAGAGCTATAGAAGCTCTATCATCCTCTGTGTCCTCGCAAGTTTGTGTCATCACCCCTATGTGATTGTGTGGCTGTGACTCACCAACAGGTGATTACGCCTCTCTTCAAAGCAGTCTGCAAACATCATGTAGTCCTCAGGTATCTTATATCCTGATGTGATCTGGCACTGAAGAATGAGCAAGAAAGAGGCAGTTTCGGTCCCATCTCCTGGTGTTCCTTGGTTCTTACAGGTTGATGAGAAGACCAAGAAGCGTGAAACTGAATTTTACCCATAGCTGTGTCTATTCCACTATTTATTTGGTTCTTGCTCCCTAGTAAGTTCTTTGGGGCCACCTAGGTACTGAAAAATATGAGCCTGCTTTCAAGGTACTTCAAAAAGCAAGATTTCTGCATGCTCCAGTACCCTGCCTGCTCGCCAGGAATGGCTAAAACAAGACGAGACAAGTAGCACGGAGAGGTGGCGTGCTGTGCGTACGTGTGTCTGCCTGTGAAGAAACCCATCACCTTTGTGAGCGCGGCTGCTCCTGCTCCTGGCTGGCTAAGGAGAGATGCTGTGCTCCTGCGAGCTGCAGTCCTTCCTTCTGCGGAGAAGCAAGGGGTTGTTCAGGACCAGGAGGGCTTGTTAGAAGCAAGCAAAGAATTTCAAGGTAGGTTAAAGCTTCAGCCTTTTTGTTTGGACCTGTCTGTTTGCACGCTGGCTTTTAGGAAGTGCTCTGGCAGGTTTGTGCGTGCTGGTGCAACGCGGCTGCGAGACCTGAAACAACCTGCGCAACTCTCTCAACGGGTATCCTTGGAACTTGCTTGATCTACTCTCGCTACAAGCTCTGCAGGGCATGAGCTTTCTTTTTATTATGTGTCAAGAGTAGTATCTAGAACAATGGTTTCTAGATCCATTTTTGAGATTACTGGATACTCTTTTCTAATGGAAACAATAAATCGTGGCAGCATGCTTGAAACTCGTCAGAGTGAACAGTGCTTTTCCAGTACCAGGAACGCATACTTTATTTGGCGTCATATTCTTCACCAAGGCTTGTTCACTTCTGCTTGCTCCTGGAGAACGAGGCGACTATGCAATGAGGGAAATCATGGTGCTTAATAGTAGAACAAGTCTGGTAACGGGCGTACTGTGACAGGATGGGAAGTGTTGCATTGATAGACCTGAATTAATGGAATTAAGCTTGAATCCATCAAGTTTTACCAGCTTCGATTTAGCGGAGCTCCTTGTGGGACCCAAATAGGATCAGACAGAGCCTCTCACCATGCTCGGACCTTTGCCTGTAATTGGAAGTAATTTGGTTCACGCTGCTAAGCCTAATTGGACCCCGGCCGTCTCACAACAAAGCCAATTCAGGTGTCTTTTGATTGGTCACCTGTCTAAATTGCTCCTGAATAATTTGGAGGTGTGTATTTTTCTAGGCATTTCCAGGGGCCAGATAGAAGTACCCTGTGAGCTGGGTTTAGCTTGCGGGCTACCAGCTGGGGGCTGTGACGGGTAATAACTGCTGGGTCTCAGTAGCCTCTGGTCTTCCCCCTTCCGTGGGCAGCCGAGAGGCAGCTCACCCAGTGGGCGGCCCGAGCCCGGCCTGCAGGGGGAGGGCAGGGCGAGGGGTTCTCTGCGCCGCGGCACCCGCAGGGCAGGGCCCCTTGGACGGCAGCAGCCCCGCTCCCGCGGCCGGCCCGAGGCAGGCGAGCGGCGGCCGACAGGCCCCGGGAGAACCCGGGGGGAAGCTGTTTTTGAGGTGCTCTCCCAACCCGCACCCCGTGTCGAGACAGCTTCTGCGGCCCGTCCGCTGGCTACCGGGAGCGCCGCGTTACTTCTCCGTGCCCCCGCGGGTGGAGCACCCCTGCGACCGCGGGGAAGGGCGGGCTGAGAGCAGCTAACGGGCGGGCGGCGGCCGGCGCCTGCAGCGCTGCGCCCGCCAGGCCTTCTCTTCACCCCGGCGGCGGAGACCTCCCGAGGAGGGGCCGTCACGGAGCGGGAAGCGGAGCCCCGAGGGAGGGACGGCGGGCTCCCCGCAACTCCCGGGGGAAGGGGCGCCGGGGGTCACC
>JAAGNO010030914.1:0-13827 GCA_033439905.1 Ceryle rudis
TAAAATAAAATATATACAAACACATACAAAACTAATACCAAACTCAACCCCCCTGATGGCAATTATGTCATTGTCACCACTGATTCTGTGGAACAGGCACTGGGGAAGTCCCAAGCTGGACTTGGCAGCAAATTTGAACCATCTTCAGGAGCTGGATTCTGGAACTGTATTCAGGAACGCATGGATTGGGATCAAAGGCAGAACAGACAGAGTCCTCCTCAGATGCCAGCCATTGAAGAAAAGGCTTGACCCTCATGATCCCACAGCTTTATACTGAATGAGACATATATGGGATGGAATCCCTCGTTGCTCATTTTAGGGTCACCTGTCCTGTCTACTCCTCCCTGCAGGTGCGGCCTTTTACTTTCTGTATCCCCAGTGTAGTACACAACATTTAGCAGTAACCTTGGTCTGCACAGGAGCAAGTACAAGCAAGAGCCTTTCTGCACACCAATCCTTGGTAGTAACTCTAAACTGGGGGTGTTATCACTGCCAGCAGCAGACACTGCCTGTGAAAACAGGCTGCTGACTTCAGACAGTGCAGTTAGAAGAACGGAGCTGAAAAATAAAATCACTGAAAAGAATTAGTTCTGTTCTCACTCAGACCAGGACAACATCATGGACTAGTTTTGGTATAAAATCACATCATCTAATCTGAGGGTAGGCAATAACATTCAGAACAAGAGAAGCAGAAGGACTCATATGTTGTACCTTGCATGCAGATCCTGCTGATTCAAATCTGCATCTCATCATTTCATCCTTTGAAAGGCATTGGTGAAGTTACAATCTAGGAGTGGCCCTGGAGCCCACTGAAGTCACTGGGTACTTCATAACTTTCTATAAACTTTGGATTGGGAGTGCAACATCTGTACAAAACCTAAACCTCAGAGAGCTAAGAATACAAGAACAAATGGGACTGACTGCATCAGCAAATGCGGAGCTTATGTCAGTTTAAAGTAATGTTGTATACAAGGACTTTAGGATACAGGACAAGCCACGCTCAGTTTCTGCAAGGAGATAGAGTTAACCTGTCTCTTGCAGGGAGCATAACTCCAAGTATGATCTCTCTCATACATAATTCCTTTTCTTTATCTCTTGCAGCACTGTGTTGGAAGGATGCAACAGAGCAGGAGGCTGAAAGCTCAACTACCTAAAGCTCTCCATCCTAACACACTCCTGCTGAGCATGGCAGGGCCTCAAAGAAAGAAGAAGCCAAGTGGAGAGCATTCAAGCAGTAGTATTTACTGAAGAGCTCAGAAAAACAAATTGGAAGGCAAAGCATTATATCACATTTCAGACACCAAGCCTGCCACTTCCACCTCACAGGCTGAGCATCTCACCCAGATTCACACTGGCATCACACATTGATCCTGCAGCAGGATCTACACAAGCATGAAGTCCTACATAACGCTAATTATCCCATGCCCTTTAGCAGCACTACTTTTTCCATACAGCTTGTAGCATCTATAATAATTTTCCAGGGGATACACCTAGAGGGGTAATTCTGAAACAAAATGCCCTCACATGAGAAGCATGTACAGTGCATCATACTCTGTGTTGCATGCTTAATCACTTTGCACGCATTCTTGTACATATGCGCATCTTTGTGATAAAAAAGAAAAGCAGTCTGATTCTTTCTATTATTTGGATAAAATTTAAAAAACCCCAATCTTCTGTTAAAAATGTGAAAACAATACAAAGACTCAAAATGCATTAAAAAGTAAATAGCATAAAAATAAACCATGAGTATTTACTGGTGGTACAATTGGAAGCAGATCACAGTTTTAGTGTCACAAATTACAGTGCTCTGGCAGATGTAAAAAACACTACCAAGACATGGCATGGTTTTCAGTCTCCTCTGGCACAAAGCTGAGAGATTTTCTAATGTAGAGAAATGAAACAACATTCACCTACACATACAGCAGCAAGACCTTATATGCAAGTGTAAGAAAACCTTCAAGGCTGACAATCAGAGATGCTATAAACCTGTGGATAATGTTGGAGACAAGTAAAGATCAGCTCCTCTTTAAATCTAGCCATAAATACCAATGAGAGGGTTGGAAAACTAGCTTGTTGCTGCTCATACCTGAAACCATAGTTAGGCACCAGGGAATGTTAAAACAAACAACAGTGGCAAAAGACTACTCTTTCTGAGGTAAGAAAAGTAGGGAGAGGGAGGAAAGATAGAAGAAAACCACCAGAATATGCTTTGTGGAAGAGCACTCACCAGCAATGCCTAGCCAGCAACATAAGTCTCACTACAACTATGAGCCCTCCTGAACCTGGGAGGTCATATAACCTCAGAAACTGTGGGCAACCCAAACCCCACTTTCTCTACTCATATAATCCTGAATCCTTTCTAAATGTTTTCTCTCATACAGGAAAACCTGGCATTAAAGAACCGGACACAATATTTGAAAAGCTTCTTTCTTTGTCTCTCAAATTCAGCAATGTAATGTTAAAGGTAATAAATACTTTATAAAAATAATCTTCTATATCTTTAAAATGTGTTTTTTTAAAAATAAAGTCAAACCAGTAACTGCTGTCTCAAAAATACACAGAATAAAAATAAATTTACAGACTTAAAATGCTAACAAGTCAAATGAGACTTCAAACCAAAGCCATAACAATTACTCCATTAATATCACCCTTTAAATGAGAATATACTCAATTTTTGAAAGTCAGCTTTTTACTAAAACTTAACCCCCTTTCCTATAACGAACATGTGTAGTGAAACCATTCCATTCATCTAATAATGCAGAGTGAGAGTGCATAAATGTAAACATATACCTGCTGCTGAACACAACTAGAACTTTACGCCTTTGAGGCACAGGTCCTGTTTGGCTCAGTAAGGTACCCATTTATGTCAAGAGAAGCCTGTTGAGGAGGGAGCTCTGGCATCTAACCCTTGCAGTCAGGCAGCAGGGAGCTCTGACACCTAGCCCTTGCCCTTGGCATACCAGGTTGTCACAGCAGGCTATGCACAGTCACAGGCGTGTTTAGATATTTCAGAATTTTTGTATGACCTACTTTATGAACTGAAATTACTTCCTAGAAACTGCTCCAGCCTTGCAATTACTTAATTCTCCAGACATATAACAATTTGATATCCAGTAGTTTGTGTGACACCAATAAACCCATCATGCATCAGAATGAGAATACACTCCATGATGAGATGATGATGTTGAAAGATTTTATCAATGCCATAGAGAAACATGGTTAAGTTCCCTGTTAGTAAGTTCTCTCATTTAGGATAAATCTTTCTTAAAACACATAAAATCACTGTTTGATAAAAAAAAAAAAAAAAGGTTTATTACAATGAAAGGGAAATATTGACTATACAGAAGTAATGTCAAGGAAAAGATTAAAAAATAGACAGGCCTGCCAAACCAGAAGCTTGCGTTGAAGTTGCTATAGATGCCCTGAGGCAGAGCAGCATAGTTCTTTTTAAGTGATTTGGAAATACATAATTCAAGGTACATTGAAAAGTTGTTCCTCTGCTGGTGTTCAGCACGGTGCTGGCATTGAAACTGTCATCAGCAAAACTGTAACTGTCTATTGCCAAGAAGAACCTGACCCAAGTCAGGACATTCAGAGGTAAAGTTTGCAATTTTCCTTAAATCATGGAAGACAGTGATGTGAAGAGTTTCAGATGCTCTTACAAGGCAGCTAGTCTAGCATCACCTTCATTTCTGGACTGTTTTCTTGTATCTCCGTACTGTAATTTTTTTTTTTTTTTTCATCTTACATTGGTTCTAATTTCCATACTTTCAGTGTGGTTTAGTTAGCCCAATTCCCTGTGGAAATCACATTTCCAGAATCAGTCTG
Source organism: Ceryle rudis (assembly GCA_033439905.1). Lineage (NCBI taxonomy): Eukaryota > Metazoa > Chordata > Aves > Coraciiformes > Cerylidae > Ceryle > Ceryle rudis. The sequence continues at coordinate 3,829 of JAAGNO010030914.1, forward strand.
TGTATATGTCTGTAACAAACTCTGAATGTTGCTTTCAGATGAATCAGACAGATACTGGAGGTCTCAAATATGATGAGCTCTCCGTGTATTTTGTAACACCAGAGTGAGGCAAGGCCAAGGACTTGATTTTGTTGGCCAAATGAGTCAAATGAGGCAGCCTGCATATAGCTGTCAAAGTATTTGGCAGAGGAAAGGCTGTATGAGAAAAGATGGGAATTTCACAGGTTACATGGTGAGAACAGAAAATAGTAATGTAATTTAATTTTTAGAAGTCTATGAATGAAAAGGCTAAGGACCATAGGAAATGGAGTTTCCACGTTATTCTCCATCGCCACAGGATTTAACATACCTTCGTGAACAAGCTAAATTCATAGCAGCAGCTATATTGAAGCTACTATTAATTATGAGATTTTCATTACTAAGCTTTACTGTCTTCCACAACAAATAAGACTGCTGCTGGAATCTGAGGAAATTTAGCAGTTGTGTTGGGCTGACCGCCTCTGCACAATGCTCAGTAAAGCTGCTGTGTTGTGCCTCTGGGCCTAAAAGGAAGAAAAAGGGCTGCATATGAATACACTAGTCCAATAGAAAAAGTCAAAGGCTTGCTAATGGCTCCTATTTAATTTTATATCTGTTGCAATCCATGGTAGGTCAACACTGAGGACAGCAGCAAGGACGGTCGTGAACATTAGATGCAGGTGCTCCTGCCACATCCATCCCTGTGCCATTTCTCACTCCAGTCCAAACGGTAATTTCCTCCAGAAGTGGATTTCCTCTGCCTTCAGCAAGGAAGCAAGGAATCACACCTTCCTTAATCGCACTTCTGGGACTTAAGCACTGTGGTTGTTGGAAGCAACTGCTACTTTTAAACCTAGCATTTAATTAAAAGTATCCCCAGGATTTTTCTCCTGCAATTCAGTGACCCTTCACTCACAGGCTAGATGGAATTATTTGCAAACTGTTACAGCTACTGCAGACAAAAGTGGTCTCCAAGCTGCACTAGTAGCTGTAATTAACACATGAGCATACGTCAATATATAATTGATTTCTCAGGGAATTCAGTGCAGACACACAACCAAGCAGGCCTGACAAGCTTTTGGCATCCAGGCAGCAGCTAGTCCTGCCAGAAACTGGAACAAGAGCAGGAAGAGACTAAGAAAACCAGTTTCTTCTGCAATGATTTTTCTAATACCATCTTCCCTGAGTGCAGGATCACATCCAGGCCAATGAAACCCATGCTGCTTAGGGATCAGGGACCTAGGTGAGCAACACTGCTGCAGAACTTCAGAGTCTTTCCTCCTGCTCTTCGCCAGTCAGCAATTATTTACCATAGCCTGAACGGCAGGATGATAAGGGTAGATATGATGAATATGGGCTGCAGCTATCAAGATTATCAACCCTGATGTTGGGTTGGAGAAAAACATCTCATCAGAAATGGGAGCCCTAGACAGTACTTGCTTGTGCACGTCTGCAAGCAGTCTGTGAGGGAAGAACTCTGGACAGGATTTCTTACCCATGTGAGCAATGGGATGGTTAACTGTAGAGCAGGACCTGCTCTTCTTTGAGAAGAAGGCTAATAATTGCATTTGTTTCTCTGCAATTAGTCCTGATAGTGGCCATCACTGACCCCTGTGATAGGAGGTAACAGTTTCAGAAAGTTAGACAGCTCAGCCAGATACGTGATGTTTTGCATGCGTGGGAGACATGTTCTTGCTGTTCCTATTCTCAAATGAACCATAAGGTGGCACTGGTTTGAAACATTACCTCCGAATGTTTTCCCTGATATTTTATGTACCAGAACACACAGAGTTCCCAATGAAATCAAGGGAATAAAGTCATCCTACAGAAACCTCAGTGATACAGGAGGGTTAACATCACTGGTCCATGTACTTTCACATATATTACTTACTCTAAAATTGCTAGGTTTTGTCTTGAAAACCAAAATATCTCAGATACTTTTGTTCAAGCACTGCACCTTCTATTTCAAAATGTATGTTTGTGCATGTAACACCCCCCCGCTTTGTACAACTGACTGACCTCTGGCATGTAATACCATAAAGATTCTGCTCTTTTTCTGTGCCACATTAACAGCCAACAAAGACAATTCTAAACAGTAATTTTTTGTTTCACATCTCACGTGCAGGACAAGACTGGCAGAGAATTTGGGATAGAAGGCTTTGCAAGCAGAGTCATGGGAAATGAATAGTGCTTATGGTAAAATGAACTGCAGAGATTCCCTGTGACTATTGATTTTCTGTTGTGAAACAGCACGGTAGAGCTGGCACCACTTTAAATGAATGGTGAAAGGGACCTCAAGCCAGCTGTAAGAAGGCAGGAAATTATGGCAGTCTGGGAAAGAATAGTAATTCTTAACAAATCTTTTTGATTGCAAAGATAAGGACCCTACTGAATCTCCAAATATCCTGTGCACACACAGAGCATGAGATGTTGGTTGTGTATCAGCGTACAGTGCCAGCTATTCATAGCACACAGAAAAGAAATGGGTCAGAAGATAAATGATAACCAACTGAAGAACCTTCTGCAGCATTGTATGTAGGAGCCCAACTGATCTGAAAATAGCAAGGCCATGACTTCAGGTCCCCCTTCATCTTCTGTATCCAGATGGTCTCCTGCACTGCAAAGAACTCCTCAGCTTTCAGGCAGCACTTTACTATGAACATGCAAGGTCCTAAACCACTGTTATTTTTGCAGTCTCTGCCACAAAGTATGGCTTGCTCACCTCCAGCTATTATGCTCTGCAGAAGAACACATTAGGGACTACCTGAGCCTACCTTTAGTTATTTTCTTTTACCAGGTACTTTTGATCTAGGACTAAATCCCAGGAGCAACCTTGCACTGGCATCCTTTCAGCCAATGGGTTAAAGTGTTCAAAAAATGAGTGAGATGATGGATAGGTCACAGACCCCTTTCTAAGTGCACTGTGTGGTGGAATAACAAAGCAGTATCAGCTACAGACTGACTTCAGGACATGCAATTGCCAGTGAATTGATCCAGGCTGCATCTCAACAGACAAACAACATCCATTCATTCATGCATCTATCTGTTTGGATTTATCTATTCACTCTGCCCAATGGAGCAGAAGACAGAAGCATACACAGTCTGGCAGAGTGCAAAGCAGTCAAGTGAAACAGCTCCAGAGCCACCAAGACAGTCCACCCGTATCAACATGAGGATGTCCTCATTTACTATAAACTTCCTGGTACTTCAAACAGGAGAATATGCTAATTCATACCAAGAACATAAACATAGATCTCTCAGATGATTTTGAGTTGATCCCTACCACTCTGGTAAGGCAAGGTGAAGCTTACTTCTACTGGAGTTGTCTGAAAAACCCTCCATGAATTTAAAAACCAAAAGGCAGCGATAGTGGAAGTCAGGACAGAGAAACTTGAGAATATCAGCAGGCAGAGTTAGCAAGATTCTATAAGTAAGACTCATACGATGAGTTTTAGTCTTTTTTTTTCCTCTTCTGAGCATGTAAGATTGTCTTTATATCAAATAGCACCATAGGAGCAGTAATTAATTCAAATACAAGAAAGAAAAACATTCCAAAACATTATGAGGTCCAAAACTTAGCAAAAAGAAAAGGACTTCTCTTTAAAGTACAACTTCCAGAGAAAATTAAGCCCATAATTTTTTTTTTTGAGTCAGCAAATACACTGTGTAAAGACGGTACATTGGCTCTCTTTGAGAAGCTGGCTATCAAATTCCCCTTTTCTGTCCCAAATAATAGCTCATTGAAGACTACCAGTGGCAGTGAGAAGGACTTGGACCTACCTGGCTCTAAGAGATCCTTTTGAGTTGGATAGTAATAGCAGTTACTGGAGCCCAAATATTAAATATACTCTTTGAATCCAATACAGAAGCACTTCTATTATCACAGCCATGTGTTATCCCAGATGAGGTCATGATTCTTAATGCTCATCATATTGAATATTCCTGCCATTTTCTGAAAGCTTGATATCAAAATGGTCCTTTGTCTCTTGTGCCATATGGATAATTGAGGTTTACACCTTTCATGCAAAATAGGTTTTGTACCTCATTAAAGAGACTCATCTGTATTTCTAAGTGTAACTCCTGAACATAATCTGTGCAGTTTATATGCTCATGACTGGACAGTGTTATTATGCTAACTATAAAGCAAACTGGGCTTTAAGTCTGAAACTGCTAGAAACACAAAAATCAAGTGGCAGGGCTCCAGCTTTAAAAGCAGATTGATTTTCTGCACTCTGAATAGGCATGCAAAATGGCACCATTTGTTACTTTATTCAAGCTGTTTAGCTCAACAGTGTTTTACTCATGTTTAACTTATGCTGGCACTGATCATCAGTTGTTTTTAGTAGGAGTAAGAGTCCAGAAGGCAAATCATACACAGCTCAATTAGTTTAAACTAGTACTACAAAAATGTGACATGCATGTACTAATTCTTACTCTGTTGTAGCAATGCAGGATACTTAGAGCCAGCTCAGCATCTGAGTTCCTTTACCCCCTTTTTTATATACTGGTAACAGCGTACACAGAACTCCTCAGCATGAATTAATTCCCATGTGTTTTGAATTAATTCCCATGTGTTTACCTCAAACACAGAAGTACACAACAGTACCAAGGCATCAGACTTGCTAATCACCATTACTAGTACCTGCTTCGCATTCTTAAAAGGGGAGCAAAACCCACAAGACACACAATCAAAGTCTAGGAGGAAACTGAACACTTTGCTAATCAATCAGCCCATCTTCTTGGGGAAACCCCATGGAGAGCATAGGGAGGTTCACAAATCCCAAAGCATCACAGGAGCCTGGTTCTCAGCAGCACATTCCACTGGCTAACAGAAAAATTCTCAAAACACAGCATTAGCAAAAATTGGGACATCGGCTTCTGCTCTGCTTTCAAGAAGTCAGGTTTACAGGTGATACATGAATCTAACCCAGCTCTCTGAGTAAACTGTGTTGCTCTTTCATACCTTGTTATCTGAAAAACATCCCAGCAGTGTAAGATAAATGAAAGAGACCCGTACACAAAGTCCTAGTCACAGGGCCATGGCATGCAAAGGCACTGACTCTGACAGGGCTTTTGGGAAAGAAGTAGGATTTGGTGAAAGGAGACAGGGGAAGAAAACGTCTGGTACCTGCCTCAGTCTGCTGATTGCAGAAAAGATGGAGCAGCACCCAGAGCCAGAGAAGCGGACAGCAGAGTAGCTATGAAGGAACTGAGAAGAGCTACACAAACATCACATCACAAGAGACAGGGACCAGGCCTAAGGCAAGCCAGAGCTGCATCCCCCCACACTTGGAGGCTGAAAGGACAAGGCACTGAAGCATGGACCCCAAGAGGACAGAATCACAGAATCGCAGAATATTCATGGTTGGAAAGGACCTCCTAGATCACCAAGTCCAACCATACCCATAACAAAAAAACACCTAAAAAAACCCCAAACACCTAATTACCTAAGTATTTAGGTATTTAGTACGAACCAAGGTGGGAGGCAGTGTTTGTGGGAGTGCCTCCTTTAGAAGGAGAGCAGAAAGGCAAGTGCCTTGGGAAAATAAAGTGGTTATCATGAAGCAACCCAAGGTACAGCTTCTGAAATGATGTTACAGCAAGCAAATGAACCCTGTCAGCTTTTCTGTGAACAAGTCACAATGTCAGGCTGTAAAGATCAGAGCACACAGTTTGCAATGAGCATTAGAATCAGCAGGGATACAGCTGGTGAGGTTTATGCCATTTAAAAAGCCTCAGGAGGATTGTTTCATGGATATTTAAGTATGAAGAAACTTAATTTGATCAGAAACATGATTATCTGTGTCCTAGTTCTTCACTATACCTAAGTACTTGTCTTACAAGGTATTATGCCCAATGCATCTCTAGGTTAATGGCATATACGTGTAAAAAAATCTTGGATGATGGTCAGTGAACCAGTCTGATCAGAAAACATTAGTGCTACTTGTAAAATAAATATATTACAGTGTTTTAAAATCAATAAAACTGAATAGGCATTCATTTTATCTTAGCTGAAATAAGATCCTCCCCAAGAAAGTGATTTTTATACAGCTAGAATTAGTTTACAGACTTTACTTAAAAAAATTAATTAATCATACTGATTTCTATGCTATGGTGGTTAAGGTAATTCCACAAGTGCTGCTCTTAACTATAAATCCACCTGTGGGAAGGCAGTCTCAGCTAAGGGTGCCTAGTTTGAGTTTAGCTCTCTTTAGGATTAAGCCCTATGAAGCAGAAGTATTCTGCAATACAGAGGAGGTCAGAGTAGAGTAATTCTCCAAGCAAGGCTGTAGATTATATCTCATGCGGCAGGTTGCCAAGGAGCTGCTAGGAGCAGGGAACAAATACAGATGGGAGGAGGTGGAAGCAGCAAGGATGGAACTATGCTGAAAAGGCTTTGGCTACAAAAGGATGACAACAGGCAGTAGGAGCAGACAAAGCCCAGGACTTACAGAGCCCAGCCAAGGATGCTCCAGAAGAACAAGCAGAAGAGACCCTGAAGGTCCCAGCAATGCCTCCTCCCTTATCTGGAGTTTCATGACCACAGCCCTGTCAGGCATCCTCAGCCCCAGGCCACCTCCTTCAGCTGCTCTCTCTCCTCCCATCCGCTACCCAGCAACCTAAGAACCACTCCTCACATATTCTGGAGGTGCTGTCCCTTTCCCTCTTCTCCATCCTCCTTTTCAAGCTGAGGTATGGAGAAGGAGAAATCACATGAGAAGAGTCTGAAATAGCTAAGCAAACTCTAATCTTAAATCTTATTAGTATTAAAAACCTTCGTAAGCTCAGTAAGAGACAATAAAAACCTGACCTTTTTTTTCCAGCTATTTCAAAGCTGCACTGGTTTCCCAAGCACTAGTGTAGGAACACATCTTTATTCAGGAGAGCACTGATGCATGTGCCTACACAAGTGCATTCTTCTACAATGCAGTGTCTCAGAAAGACAAATTCTATTTGTTAAGACAGTCATTTAGAACTGCTGAGTCATCCCTTGGCTTCTTTGGCGAGCCTTGCAAGAAGAGTTAACCTTTTTCCCTTTTGTGTACCATAGTCTACATCCCTTCATAGTGGTGTCACAAGGATCCCTTAATGCTCATAAGCACTGTAAAGATGAGAATCCTAGAAGCATTAAGGTACATCAAGGCAATAGTTTTTAACACACACTTAGCCCTGTGATGAGGATGTCTCCCCTTCCACCAGCTCCTATTAGCATCTGTAAAGCTGTGTGACAAAATCCACCCTGTGGGACAGCCAAGGCTGATAGGCCCAGGGGACTGAACCAAACACTCAGATGAGTAAAGTTAAAAATGCTGATCTCAGGCACAGAAAAAATTTTGAGAACACACATATACTTTCAAAATCCCTATAGAGGCAGTACCAAGGAAGAAAATATGCTTATGAAATCAAAAGGGACTCCAGAAGCAAGGAAGAAATGAACTGTTATTTAGCTTGCGGAAAGTATTACTTTTCCCTCATTTGATTCAATGCCATGCTTCCCTCCGATTTAGTTGATTTGTGTCTTTCATTTTTAAATTCTATTCTGTCTAATTTTAGTTACCACAGAGAACAGTAAACCCAGCCTGAACACCTGGGCACTTGTTATTGGCAGGCTATTCTGGAGGTGGCAGTTGAGCACACCAGAACCAGCAATCAAAACCTGCCTCCAGTGTGCTCGGTTTTGCTGAGACTCGTGAGGACAGCACTTGATTCATCAGGCAGCTCCTCTTCCTCTCCCCTGTCCCACCCTACACATAGAGACCTGGTATACACACAGTCCCTGGCCCTGAAGCTGGAAACGGTAGCAATCTGCTCGAGTGCCTACCCTGCTCCGGTACAGTTGTGTCACAGAGGTGTGAAAATGTACAAAGACGCTTCCCCTTGTTGTTATTTGTAACTTCTACTCTGTCCCTGCAGTACTGCCATCTGACAGTGACCCACATTGTCATTCAAATTCACTGGGGAGGCCACAACTGGTAAACCGGAGCAGGCGGCACAGGCTCCAGCAAACTCAGCAACCAGGTCTCAAGATGAGATATGAGGTGAGGCACAGTGACCGGATGGTCAAGATTCAAATTTCATGTGTTTGTTCCCTGAGCATCATGATTTACCCTGTCTCCACCAGCCATGAACAGAGGAGGCACAAGCGCTCTTTTCAAGTGCTAATAACATGTTATTCTTACAGTGGTGTCCTTACAGAAGTGCTTCCTATGCTCACTTCTCAAAGCACCAGCTTACCTTCTTTTGACAGTAGCTTTCAAACTGTACCCTAACCTCAGAGGCTCTAGTAAAACAATGCTACATTTGATCTACAATTCAACATCAGATAGTGCTAAAGTAGGTCAAGGAGCTGTTCTGGTACTGCCCTGAGCCCACCTTGATGTCAATTCGACATCCAGGGAAAAGGCTCAACCTGGCTGTGGATGACAGTCTCCTCCAGGCACCCTGTCCCCCCTGGGCAGGGGCAGGGAGCAAGCGATACAGCCTCTGTGCTCGTGTCCTTACACTGATGAATAACAGGGCCCAGAAAAAATGGGATCTTAGGCAGCAATGAGGAATTTCAAAGCTTTAAAGAACTGACAAAGAGAATCCAGCCACTTGTAAGGCTGAATACTAGTTTGCCACAAGAGTCTTTATATGATTTCTGTGATTCTAGGAAGGTATCTGCCTTTCTTTGATGAAAACATTCTGTCACCACCTGTCAGGAACAAATTCAGGCAAAGAAAACAAGACAATATTGAACTAGAAGGCAGATCTTGAAAAACATCAGAGCTGATTCATCCCTTCCCCCCCATCCTCCTCTGGGCACCATGCCGAGAATACATGAACTTAACTTGCCTGTGGATTTACATTAGATTACTATCCACTACCAGTGATTTGAAATTCTTTTATTCTCCACCATTAACATATTCCTGTAAGAGATATACTGACTACAAGTAACTTCATCTTTTTCTTTAATTATTCTGATTTCTGTAGAGTCTGGCAGCAGAGGTGCCAAGCTGGAAGTCTTCACTACTCACTCCCACCTCTAGAACTGGTACACCAAGCTATTAGGATATAAATCTGTTATTTTTCTCCAACATGTGTGAATTACCAGAGTTTTCACATGTACATACACATTCCTGCTTGCTAAAACTGCAGTCCCACTTTTTAGGATCTGAAAACAGTAGTTAAAGTAAGTCACCTTTTGTAGGGCTAAATTAAAAAATCCTTTTGGATTAAAAAAAAAAAAAGTTTGGATCACACATTAAAAGGAAGAACTGTCAGGGAACTGTGGTTTCTATTATCACCCAAAGCTGGGCGCATTTTACTCTGCATACCCTCAACTCATTCTACATAATTTCTGCAGTGACAGCACGGGGGGGCATTACAGCCTAACATTTCTCCCCAGTAATTAAAGCCCACAAACTTTATTCATGCAATATAACAGTTACTACTCTGCAGAAGGACGTTTTTTCTGCTCCATTCCCTCGTCAAAGTAGTCTGTAGTCAGCTGCCTTACTGTGCAGGTGTTTGCCCAGACCAGTAGCTGACCTGGCAGCAGGGAGTGGTGGTGAAAGCAGCCCTCTCTTAAAAGTTTTGAGTTGCAATGCAGTTCAGAAAAACAACTTGGTCTACCTGAGCTTTCCCACAGCCTGAACAAGCATCCTCAGTGACTGGCTACTCTGGTGGGAAGGGATCAGCAGGGGATGGTTATGGGTCAGTCTGGCAACAGAAGCAAAAAAAGCCTCTGAGGCTGGATATAGCTGCTTGGCTGCAAGGCTGGATGGACATAGTTACACCTTTGCTGAGAGAGGATGCAAATAGCAAAAATCTTAGAAAAGTTGTCCTAATTCTTTTTTACTAAAGGTCAGAGGGAATCTATCTACTGAGAAGGCATCCCAAGCCTGTACAACCAGCCCTGCTTTCACCAACAGAGAAGAAAATAAAAAAAAGGAGAGGAGAGGAGTGGTGAGGGGAGGAGGGGAGCGGAGAGGAGCGGGG
>JAAGNO010030915.1:0-25086 GCA_033439905.1 Ceryle rudis
CCATCTGCCCCCTAACGGGTTGTTGAGTTCGTTTTGAAAGAAGCCCCCCCGAGGGGGGGGGGGGGGGGGGGGGGGGAGAAAAAAAAAAAAATAAGGCAGCTATACAGTGTGAACAAAGGAATCCAGTTTCTCAGAACTATAAATTTCAAATCCATCTGGGCTGGGAGGGGGACAATATAAATATACAGAAAGTGATTAATAAGTACTCCACAATACCCAGTGCAGCTAGTTACTGCAGGTCCTGTGGGTCCATCCACCCTATGCATTCATACCAAAGCTGAGCAGCTCCAGGAGATGCATAAATGAATATCATTGCCTCCAGTGAACATAAGGGAAGCAGACCAGCAGTCACTTGCCCAAGGCTATGCTTTAAACCAGCACTAGGACTGGGAATAAAATTCCCAAATCATTCTGCTTTCCTGGTTTAGGATTCAGTAGATTGCAGCACAAACCAACAACAACAAACAAAAAACAATCAACCAACCAAATAAAAATAAATAAATAATAATAATAATTAAAAACCACACACACAAAAAACCCCAACCAAACCAAAACAAACAACATGCACACAGACAAAACGAACAGCTTGTTGTAAAAGGAAAATTATTTCAAGACAGGAGCATTGTGACAAGGCTAACAGCAGCCGAACAACATGCATTTGGACTCAATCAGAGCACCCACCTGAAATGAGAGTGCTGATAAGCCGCAAAGAAAAGTGGGTAATTTTAGGAGTCCTGGGCATTATCAGCACATCAAGAAAAAAGCAAGACTTTTACATGCTGCGGCCAACAGTAACCACTCCACTACTTACAGTATATATATACTGTATATATACTTAGAGAGAGATATACACATCCATGTAAACACAAAAGACAGCTCTCCCTGCTGATTCAGTAGTTAGAAGTGAAAAGGAGCAGCACAGCACTTGACGCAACAACATAAATGAGCAGAGGCAGCAAGAAACAGAAGGATACAGAAAAGCAGAACTACAACTTTGACAGCAAACATAGGTTAGAAATACACAGGAGTCACTGACTGAATAGGCCAGGGGAGTTGTTTTAGCACCCTGGCATGTTGCTCAGAATGATCTTTAAAATCCATTAAAAGTAGAATATATAGTGAAAGGGCAGCAAATGTAAAAGTCTAAAGAAAACAACTGCTTGTCCAGCTAATGTTCTGGGCTGCGTCCTGCACCGACACAGCATCAAACTGAAACCGAGGCAGCACCAAGACACATAGCAATTTTTCTTCCAGTTTTCTTTTTATGTATTAAATACTAGAAGTCTTCTTGAGCTCTGCAACTTAAATGCAACCATTAACCCTAGGAAGGCAGGGGAGGAATTTTTCATGGGAGAAGTTTTATTCATAACTCAATAATATGAGGATTCTTTCATGTTTCTCAAAAAGCTCTAAAACTAACCAGACTGATATTATTTGGACGGATGGCACATCTGGGAGTGGTTTGAAGAAGCCATCTACTGAAAATGTAAGCAAAAGGCTCTTAGGGTAGTTTTTTGATGTTTCAGAAGGAAGTCTTCAGAGAGGCCTTATAAGGGCAGGGAGTAAATACATCAATCTTAAAGTAGGAAGGGAGCTTACTGTCCTTCAAAATAACAAGATCAGTCTTTGGAAGTTTAAGACATATGTCATTCGGTTAAGTGCACCAGATCAGGCCAAAACATAAAATAAAACATACATGAGACCACAGGGGGCTGTTTAGAGATGTCTCAACAACAACATGTCAGGAGATGGTTTGGGACTTGCAAGACAGAATCACAGAATGTCTTTGGTTGGAAGAGACCTTCAAGATCATCTAGTCCACCCTTGACCCAACACTGCAAGCTCACCTCTAAACCATGTCCCTAAGCACCAGGTCCACACACCATTTAAATGCCTCCAGGGATGGCAACTCCACCACTGCCCTAAGCAGACCATTCCAATGTTTGATAACCCTTTCAGTGAAGACATGTTCCCTAATAGCCAGCCTAAACCTCCCCGGCGCAGCTTGCATCCATTCCCTCTGGTCCTGTCACAAAGGCAGGTCATAAAGAGTCACAGTTAAACTTGGGTGAGTGAGACGAGAATTATGAATGCATGAGAGCTACCAAAGTGTCCTTTAAGAATAAACCTGCTTCTTATTACCACAAATAAATGGAGATCTGCATGTCAAGGAAGGTGCAAACTGAACAGGCCATCTGAGCAGCAAGCCTGTGGTCTGAGATGGGAGATAGTGAGCTGGTCTCCAGGCCATGGCATCCATATCCCATCCTCACCTTTGCTACCAACCCAGCACTGACAAATCTTTCTCCACATAAACAACAGTCTTTGGTGTTTTGCCTAAATGCACAGCTCCTGGCATCATTTTGTCAAATCCACTGTCCTTGGTTTTTTGTGAAGAAAAAAAAAACCCCACATTCTTCATGATAAAAGGAGGGGGAAAGACTTGCAAATGTTAACCCTCAAGAGTTAGAAATGAAAGCCATGCCTTGCCCCCTTTGCCATGCCTGTGGCTGGTCATGGCATGCTCCGGCTACCCCCTGAGACACTCTGGGCAGAGAGTCAAGTGGTCTCATGCACGCCTCAGGAGACAGCACATTTCTGGGATCTTGGTTTTGCATCCAGACAAAGTTTAGTCATGGTCCAGATCGAGACCAGAGTCCCCTGTTTAAATATCTCTTCTGCAGGCATAACTGTCATGTAAACAGCCATCCAAAATACATTTTCTTTGGTAACATTTTTTAGGAGGAGAACAATAAGATGGCATGAGTGACTGCAGCCCATCTCAGCCACCCATGGGAGCAGAGCAGTTACATTAACTTTTTTACACCATTTTTGTGCTATTGAGTTAGAAGGGGAAATTCCTTTTCCAATTTTTATGGGCAGTCAGATTAAAATCCACATGGACTAAATCACAGAATAGTTTGGGAAGTTCAAGTGCCGTAAATCATTTGGATCAGAAATTCTGAAAAAAAAAGCATAAAGCAGCAATGACGCTTGCTGCCAGAGCAAACTGAACCCTTTAAAAGAGCAATATTCCTGAAAAGTCAATTATGCAGTGCCATTCTTAAAAGCAGTCGAGGTAGAACATGACAACACACCAGACATTACCAGCAGCAAACCTCATCTCAGTCCCAGGGGAGCAGGGCAAGACAAAAACACTGGGTTACGTGTAATATCATACAGTCAAATCAAAACAGGGTGAGTAAAGGAAAGTTGAAGTTTGCGCAGCTACTGAAACCATGAACTTAGTTGAATGACAATGTATACTTTAGACCAGTTACCTCTTCTCTTCTAATACAAGGTGCTGATCACAATCCGCTGAAACCCTAAAAAACCTATGCTGTAGTTAACAAGACTCCCCTCGAGCAGCAATAAGTGCCTTGCAAAAAAACTTCAAGTCTTTGCAAAGTGCATCCTCTGACACATCATGCTATGGGGCGTCTCGGCCCTAAGGATCTTCAGTATTAAACCAGTCAGCTGTATCTTCTTTTATGAGTTTTAAACATGCACTACTGTAAAAGCTTCAGGGTCTAAGAGTAAAATGCTTACGCAAGATCAAGACTTTCAAGTGGTTTTTATTTATTTACTTACTTATATGCTTCTTAATTAAAAAAATATATCATTGCTAGTCTTTAAGAAGCCTGGGAACTTTGCCCCTTAACAAGAGCTTTCTTGCTAGTCCCAGGGCCTGGCAGGAATATGAGATGTTTTTACTCTGAGATGTTACCTAACACTAACTTGGTCTGAAGTTCATATTTCCCCTGCATATTCCTTAAGGCAGGTCACACAGTAGAACCAAAACGGATCACCTTCACCTTGAGATGTATATAGCAAAAGTCTGCAGGTGATGCAGTGACTTCTACTCCATAGGTGAGGTTCTTTACAGCAGTTTAAATAAATTATTAGCAAATTTAATTATTTTTCATGTCATTGTCTAAAGGTCGTACTGCATATTTTTTTTAACAGATTCAATCCAACTGTTCAACCACAGTAAGAACAAAACCCAAATAAATGTACCATGGAAAGACAAACAAGTGACAAAAAGACAGCCTTGCCTAGTTCCCACAAGTTTATTGGTTTACCAAAAACTTTGATATAAAAAAAAAAATCTATCAATGGTTCATGTTTCTCAAGCTCCCCAAGAAAACAAGAACTACGAAGAAATGCAATCAGAAAATGCAGAATGGGCAGGACTTCATATATCAAGAGCACCTTCTCCTTTATCTTTCCAGATATTAGAAGAGTTCATTTGTGTTCAGAACAAAAACAAACCCAAAACTTGACTCTTCAACTTGTAGCAGAAAGAGTTATGATGGGCTTTATCTCAAAACAGGAAAGATCCTTTAGAGTTGCATTTCAAGACTTCATAATGAAACTAGACCAATTACTAGGCTTTGAAGATCAATTGAAACTACAGAACAGCTGTAGGCAAAAGGCAAATTTCAGCTTTTCCTCTGGCTTTAGTCATGAAGAAAACTACCCTAAAATTAAGTTCTGGTGTATTTTAGAGGATAAATGCAACACACACACTTTCTGTTCTGGGGCAAAGCTCCAGCTGCTATGTACTGCTTGTTCAAAGTGAAAGATGCTTTTCTGGGAAGACTCAGCTCAGCTGGGTGCTGCCTAGAACATAACACACCCAGCTCGGACGGAGGGAAAATAGTAAGTGATATAAAACAATTCTAAAGACAAGCCATTTAGCTGCTGCTTTTTTTTTTTTTTTTTCTTGGTACTAAATATAATTCAATCATGCAGATTTCCCCATGAGAAGATGCCAAGAACAGCAACATATTCAGATGGTTCTCCTCCCAAGGCCAAAGGTTCACCAGCCAGCCTGGGTACCAGCCTAGGTAAGAGAATCACAGTCTGCAGAAGCACTAACTCTCTCAAACAACCTCTTTTCAGCTACTTAAACACATTTGTCTCCCACATGAAATAAAGTACTTAGGTATGTATGGTATAATCTGAATTCAAGCAACCAAAACAGGGTGACCCACTCAAAGCTGAGAACAGCTCTCAACACTTTCTCATAAAATGCAGGCAAAGCCAAGAGCAGAACTGGTTGCACTTCTGTCAAATAGCTACATCCTCTTTGGCATTCCTAAAGCACCAACCACTTTTGTGTGCAGATGCCAATACTTATTTTATAAACTTGGAATGGTGGGGGAAGATTATCTAATAGCACATTTCCCGTATCTTGATCCTATATCATACTCAATTGTTTTGAGTTATTGCCTTCTTCCTATACATCTGAGGTAATTTATTCTAGTGTTCCAGATATGGCATATGCACTTTCTTCAGGTATGTGTTGTATTATCACTTTGCATGAAAATAAGGATGACTGTGGTGCTAAAAGACAGAACCTCCAGTCAAATAAAAGAATCAAACTGAGTACTAAAACCTATACCTAAAACGGCAGTCACAGAAAACCCTGGGATTAAATATTCATTCTCATTTTATCTTTTCCCAGACCACTGTCCTGACTGGCTTTCCTATGTGGGACAGGCATCAGAGGGCTAGACATTAGGAAACCTAGAAAATGTCTGCATATGATGATCAAGGAAAAAAAGAGAGAGGCTTGAGGGTCAAGGAAAAAAAAAAAAAAGTAAGAACAGGGGGCCAAATGTTAGTCTTAAAATATCCCTGACACCGTTTCCCATAGACACAAAAGAAACCTGCAGATGCCACCTGGCACCCCTCTGTCTGGAGAAAGGACAGAAAAAAAGGAGTGGAAAGAGGTTCTACCCCACTGCTGGGATTCCCCCAGTCAAACTTACTTCTCACAGTGCTGTGGGTGTCCAGCTTGACAGAGCGTGGCAAAGGTATTGGTGAGTTCCTTGACACAGTGGGTATATTGAGCCAGACAGACTCAGCATGGCTGTCATTTCATAATCCCTCATCCCAGTGGTTATATTATGGAAATGCTGAACAAAACCTCAGGCATCTCTCCTTTTGCAGCTAAGACTTTATGGGTAAGGAAGTTTTCTGAGCAACTGCAAGACTACTACAGGAGAAGCAATATTAGAAATAACATAATGGATCCCACAGGTGAGAAAAAACAACATCAAAGCCTATATGCCTCCTACAGCTTAAAAGGGCAAGGCAAAGAACACTGGTAAGTTTGTTACATAGACTATGCAAGATAGGATAGGACTATGATTAAGTCTTGAGAAAGCCCCATTTTTCAAAACCAAGGTGAGAAAATCTGTAAAATATAGTATGAGTGAGGCTACCAGCTGTGGTTCGGAATCAGTGGGAGTCTGCTACACAGCTGGAATGCCTTAAGGACAAAGCAGCATTCGCAACTATACGTTAGAATTTGTATCAGATTTGTATCAGATATATTGCAACCCGGAAAAGATAAAAGACTATGATGTCAAGCATGAATGTTACTACTGCAAAAGAAAGGCAAACAGCTTTTGCAGAAGTATGACACTTCAGGGTCATTTTCGTGTTGGCAATTTTTAACACAAGGAAGAAATTCTATCCAAAACCTCAAATGTGATATCCAGTTTCAGTGTCATGCAGAAAACAAGCATGTAGGTAACTCACAGCAGTTCCCTATGGTGAGGCAAAGCAGTCAATTCTTCATACTTTATACATTCTATGCGTCAACAACATTTTTTTTTAACCTTGTGATACCATTAGGCTCAGAAGCTGATACAAAAGGACACGAAATAATAATCTGCCCACTCCAAACATTCTGACAAAGGCAGAACATGCAATCCCAGAGAAAGGTCCGACTAATAACTTTGCTTTTAGATCTTTAAAGAACATGCAAGACAATGATGTTCAGTTTGTTCACAGAAATGCTAAGACCAACATGCTTTGCATCTCAGAATTAAATCAACTATATGTTATAACATTAACTGACCCGTGAAAAGGTTATGCATACAGAAATAGTAAACTAAGAAGGAAGAAACTACCCAGAATGGGGAGAAGTCTCAAAGGTTGTGGCTCAGACATGACTGGAACCAGATAAGGAGACAGGGAGTCATTTAGAATTGTGTGTACATGGAAGGGGTATAGGATCACAAATAGCTTTTCAGGGGATTTTATACCCTGCTCCTGTATTAGCTTATTCAATAAACCAAAGGACTTAATCTTTTCAGAGAGTAACTCTTCATTAATAATATACAATATAAATGCTTTTCTTGATGCACAAGATTAAATTAGCAATATAAGTAACTAAATGGTGGTAGCTCTAAGGGAGGAAAAAGGGCTACAGCAACAACTTGTACAACCAATAGGAACTGAGAAAGAAAAAAAATATTAAAAAAAGCCACATTTAACAGCATAGAATAGGAGAAAAGGACTTTGTTTATCAGGGCAAACTCAAGGGGTGTACAAATGTTAGCTCTTGCCAAATTAGAAGGCTAATTAACCCCTGGCAGTACAGAATCTCTTACCACCTCCTTCTCCCCACCAGGAATAGGTGTGCTTTGGGACTGTGTGCCCACTCTGATGCTACAGAATTAGCAGACGTTAGATTCCCAATTCCAGGACTTCTAGTATTCTCCAGCCTCATGTGGGAAAAGTTCCTAATTACACCACAGGCAGTAATGCCAGGCAGTGATGAAGTCTGAAGAGCTCCAGACTTGTCTAGGTATGAGTATCTCAATGTGGCTGACATGATGACAGTTTTTCAGAATGAACCTACAAGGTAAAGACATCACATACAAAAAGTAGTGTCTGTCTGTACATAATCTTGAGGGCTTGCAATTTTAAGTGGACAGCATATTATTTAGTGGAAGAAGCACTAGTAATGCTGTATCCTGCAGTATACTGCACAAGTACTTCATAACCATCCCTCAATTCACACCAGCTGGTGTGAATCAGTTGGCATGAAGCATGGACATCCTGTGTATTTCCTTAACTTAGACCTCTACAGCTTTATGGACAAAATTTACCCAATATTTGAAGATACTCAACTTCAGCAAAAGAATGCTGAAGTTGAACAACCAAACTGAAGAAGTGTACAATGGTGAACTTCATCTTGGGAGACACTATCAGGATGGCTAGACACTAACAAGTATGCACAATCTAATGTTTAAGACCAACATGAAAGGTTTATGCACTGAAAAGGTAGTTCTGCCTTTCCTACCATTTATAGATGATTACAGAAGACTTGCAGAGAATCTCATGAGATTACTGTTGCTATCATTATCAAGACTGATTTTCTTAAAAAGAGGTTGCAAAGTGATTTCAGCACTTACCAAAGAGGTTTTGCATGGGAATAAACAGTACATTGTGCAAGCAGAACAACAGGAGGAAAACCCAGCACACTGCTTTTTTAATCAGAGTATAATCCCTGACAACAAAAATACTCTGATACAAGAAGAATTTTACCAAGTTCAAGGGCTACTGAGCAGTGGAAGTGAAAGGTGTTAAAATTACAGTTGGACTCGATGATCCTAAAGGTCTTTTCCAACCTAAATGATTCTGTGATTTTATATCATATATTCATGGCTGTAAATCACCATTCCCTTCTTATCTGGGTTCATAAAACTACCAGTGAGAAATCTTGTAAACCAGAGCCTGGTATGACAAGAATTTTGTAAGAAGGTGCACATATCAAAGGCAAAATGAACACTGCAGTGAATATCTTGCACTAGGAATGCCTCTGATCAGAATTAGCCAGGAAATGGGTAATGCTTTGTCATGGAGCAGGCTAGAGCATGAAACTCAGGTGAACAGCAGGGTTTACACTGCAGTTCTTCCTGGTATTAGGCTGAATGTAAAGGCACCACAGTACTGAGATTCACCAAAGCACTCAATGTTTATTCTTTACACTACCATAGGTGACAAATTGAAAAATCAAAAGAAACATGTTAACAGAACCCCAAAAGACACATGCAACCCTGTAATATCCCCCTGGACTCCCTCTGCTTCCTTCAGTGGAAGCAGTTTTCACTCCTACAGACTGTTTATGCACTATAGCCCAGTCCTGTGAATAATTTAAGTAAATTTAGACTCAAGTAATCCAACCGAGACCAATGAGCATGCTAACATGCATACAGTCACACAAACAAATATTTGCAGGTTGAGTTTGACAATAAAAATATATTAGCTTGGGCCTCTTTAAGTGGCTATTCCAATTAAACAAACTTTAGCAATACACATGATTCCACTAACTGGGGTATGGAGACATATAAGATGACCATCGCCTTCTAAAGACTGAGGAACTGCTTTCAGGTCTTCATCCTGTGCAAGATATCAAATCAGCGCCACACCACACTAGCAGCCAGCCAATTCAATTCTATCTAAACAGAAGCATAGTAACAATAAAGAGGTAGACTTTGGGGCTAAGCATGTAATAAACTTTTCTTTCTTACCTATATTCTATTCTACTCAGATCACGGGACTGGAAGCTGAGAAATCCCTAACACAACTTTAAATAGAAAAGCAAAGCATATGTATTTATAGTTTGCATAGGAGAAGGAAGATCATACACTTAGTTGAACAATTTAAAGATACAACATCATTGTTATTATGTACGAGAGCTAGGGTAAATGAAATATATAAACTAATAGTGATACATGAAACAAAACTCTCAGTAACAGGGACAATTCTCCTGGATTCAGATGCAACGAAGAAACAGGTTTATCATCAATCCCCGTCCCTAGGATGGGTCTGATTACTTCAATAACATCCATGCACAATTTCTGGGGAAAGTTAGGGGTGTG
This sequence comes from Ceryle rudis, assembly GCA_033439905.1. Taxonomy (NCBI): domain Eukaryota; kingdom Metazoa; phylum Chordata; class Aves; order Coraciiformes; family Cerylidae; genus Ceryle; species Ceryle rudis. Next base: position 9,687 of record JAAGNO010030915.1, read on the forward strand.
AAAAAGGAGATTTACAAAGGCCAGCAAACCAACTGAGAAGCCGCCTCAGTTAGCCCAGATGAAACAAGGAGGAGAAAAACTCAAGCCCTATCTTACCTCTTTCTGGGACTTGGATACATTTCTTTCAATCACTGAGAAGGACTTTATTTCAGTCAAAACTCAAGCTTTGAGCAATCCTGGGAGTGATGCCTCCACCAAAGATTTATAAAGCACAGCTGAGGGGGCACCGCTTATATTAACCATAGATAAGCTTACCTGGGAAGTGTCTAAAATGTTAAGTCACAAGGTGGTATCCTATGTGTTGCACTGTGGGGTCATATTAATATTAAGTTATTCCATGCAAGTTGCTTCACCTCGCTGGCAGCTGCTGGCAGGGATGCAGCCCCCTCTGACAGATGTGTGTCATGAATGCCCACAGGATTTGGCCTCACAGGCAAGGTTGTTGGAGAAACACCTGGCTGCGTGCCCTAACGCCAGCCGTGAGCAAGACGCCACGCTGCTTGGCACTGTTGAGATATGGGCAGCCCAGAACCTGCCCAGAGTAGGCTTTGAAGTACCTGGGGAGCTTCAAGGGCCAAAGCTGCAGTGCCTGGCAACCTGGCTCTGGGTGCAGCTAGCAGGTCGGTGGGAAAATATTTAAGGCTTCCCATTTTGGATCCAGGTGCCAGTGAGAGGAATGCCCCAAGAATCGCAAGTTAATTTCTGCTGCCAACAGTCAACTAGCATTTCTAGCCAGAAGCTGATGTTGTTTTTAGAATGAGCGTTTTTGCAGGTGAACTCATCAGTTCTACCATGAGTGCATGAATGGAGGGGATGATGAGAATGTTTTGCAACCCTAACTGCAGTAATTGCTGTTCGAGGATATGAACATGAAACTAATCTCATGTGGGATATGGCAGAATCACATGACTTTTTATTAAACAGAAAAGGAGTAAGACTAAGAACGTGTCTTGTTGCTTTGAAAAGCTGAACAAACACAGACATCACTTACAGTACATTAACACATATTTAAATAAATACATTCTTCACATAGAAATATTAGAAAGTACTGGTTTTCCTTTTTGTTCCAGATTTCCTTGCTCAACAGTTATTTTGCTGAGGATTCTTACGCCCCTGCTTAAAGGCAGTACCAGCTGCCAGTGGAGAAAGCCTGCCTCCCACCAGAGCCAGTCAGAGACACCCAGGGTTAGCAAGGGGCTTAGTCAACCCTTTACTGTGTATAGTCCTTTCACTCAATCATAGCACATGTTTTATTAGAAAGATCCAAAGACTGAAACAGGCCATTCATTAAAGAGCTCAACATATTAACTACAAATGAAAGGTAAGCCTTTCAAAAGCATCAGCACAGGACCAAAACTGACTTCTTTAAAGCCAAGGGGAGCTTACCTTTGACCTTGACGGGAGTAAGGTTGGCCAAGGTTAGGTTAGCTATGAGTCCTTTTGAAAATCCCAGGCAAGGTGGTGAAACACTAAGATTAAGAAGGCTGCCAGAAAAAGTAGTGCACTAGTGGCAATTTATTCCTCTTGACCCAATGCATTAATGCTTATTTCCTGCACACACAAACTGGACAGTATAAATCAAATCAGCTCCTTCTCTAAATGTAGATTGGAATAAACAGCAAAGCTTCATTTCAGTTCGCAGCAGAGGTGTTTGTTAAAACAAGTGTACAACTCCTTGCAAATACATCAGTAGATGAGGGAACATAAATCTATACAAGACCAAGAAGAAAATTTGAAAATAAAATCTGAGAGTATACTGGAACAATGGTCCAATGGCTAAAAGAAGCAACAAGATTGGTTTTCTGTTTACACAGACAACTACCAAATAGATTAAAATTGGTTTTAAAAGTCCTGTATACAAAACTGCAAGTCTTCTAACAAGATAGACTGCAGAGGCATCACTCTGAGGTAACAATGATTGATACTTGGATGCTCTAGTTCTCATTCACATAAACATATATATGACCAAAAACAAATCTGGAAGGAAAGTTTAGTTGCATATGGGAATGCAGGGAAGGCTTCAAGATGTAATAACCATGCATAATTAACTTTATCCTAGAGGAACTTCCTGATCTTTGCCATACAAGTGACATTTGCCAGTGAGAAGTAAGTCATGTCACTACTGATATACTCAGTCAACAGGCAAAAGGAGTGCAAAGTCTGAAGTAGTAATAGCTTCTCAGCTGAAGAAATTATTTTTCTTTGAAGGTTGAGACATGCTGCCATGTCAGTGTAGGGAAGACAGCATAGTACTCATTCCTTCACCAGAAAGAACATTTCAGCCATCAGTGTCAGGATCTTTGTCCTGCTCTGGTCCACTGGAGTCAGGCTTCTGACTTCCTCAGAGTCAGACTTTCATTGTGAGACTCTAGTTAACATTTTTACTGACTTTGGATGGCTGTGTAGCCTCCACAACACACACAAGCTAAGGTGGGTGTGCTTGCTGCTTGGTTGTTGTCTTTTTAAAAACAGCATTCATAGACTTAATTTATGAAAGACAATAGATTTTCCCCATGCAATGGGAATACAATTATTAAACTTTTTCGGATGGAGTTCCAAAGAAATTCTAGAGGTGCTAAAAAAAAAAGCTGACCAGCTCTGAAGGAAAATATTGATAAAGAAAAAAATAATTAAAAGAAGACTACAAAGTCTTCAGTCGGAAGCTCTCTCAGTTACTCTGGAGCATGTATTAGTGTGTATGTATGAGCCACAAATGCCATTAATTCATATCAGTGAAATGCCTATAGAGATGACACGGTGCAAAAATAACAACTGCATCTTGCTATTTCATGCTTACAGGTGGCTTTATCAAGCTGCAGGATCAGGCCCTTGCAAGAAATTTTCCAGTCTGTTCTAGAAAATAATTATTTTCTGTACAAAGCTTTTTCAATGGTTCCCTCTCCACAGCCTGAGAAAAGACCAACAATGGGAAATCTGGCAGCAATTAACAAAGATCTCAAGGATCATAAAGAACTGCAACTGTGCATGCTTTTGGAAATAGAAGACATGGGTATGATTTTATCATAGTGTGATGCAAGTTGAGGAGAAAAATGGATAGAGAATCAAGATATTTTGTCTAATAGAAAAACTACAGGTAGTGAACTCTGTAAGCCATTTAGAATGGACATAACCCCAGATGAGAAGCAGTACTATAAACTCTGAGAAATAAAAAGATACTTAAATGAACAAACTCAGTTGTCTCAGCCTTTCCCTGTACTTCATTTTAAACTAATCACTTCAGTAGTGCTCCATGGGACTCTAATTTGTCCATCTCTCCCTTGTACTGGTGGCATAAAACTAGACACAGTATTTTAAACACAGTCTCCTAGTACCATGTACAGGGCAATAATCACTACCCTCAGCCTTCTGGCTTTGCTCTTGGTGATTGTCCTGGTCTGAAGTAGGACAGAACTAATTCTGTTCAGGGCTTTTACTTTTCAGCTCAGTCTCTTCCAACTGATTGCACTTTTTGAAGTTAATGGCAGAATTTTGCAGACAATGACTGTTTCTAGCAGTGATAATGCTCAATGTTTAGAGTTACTATCAAGGATTGGTGCGCAGAAGGCTCTTACTTATACTTGCTCCTGTGCAGACCAAGGTCACTGCTAAATCTTGTGTACCACTGTTGAGGGTGCAGAAAGTAAAAAACCACACCTGTAGGTAGGACAGGACAGGTGACCCTAAACAGACCAAGAAGGTATTACATCCCATATACATCATATTCAGTATAAAGCTGAAGGATCATGAGGGTGAAGATTTCTTCTTCAATGGCTGGTGTCCAAGGAAGACTGTCCATTCTGCCTTTGATCCAAATCCATGTGTTCCTGAATCCAGTTCCAGAATCCAGATCCTGAATCTAGTTCCTGTCTGCTGCTGAGTCCAGTCTGGGACTTCCCCAGTACCTGTTCCACAGCATCAGTGGTGACGGTGATGTAATTGCTATCAGGAGGGCTGGGTTTGGTATTGGTGTTGTATATATCTGTATACATTCAATTTTACTATTATTTTCATTACAGCTATTTTAGTTTTCTAATCCATAAGTCTTCCTCCCTATTCCATTTCTCTTCCCCTTTGGGAAGGGAGAAGGTTTAATAGCAAGCATCTGTCATTAATCTAGCAGCCAGCCCAATTCTAAACCTTGATACTGATGCAGTCCCATGTGTGCTTAGTCTTCACCATACTACTTGTTATTAAGACATGCAGCTTCTTTTCTGTTGAACTGCAACTGGCCAGTCAGTGTCCATCTTGTATTATTTTCTGGGAATTTTGTACCTCAGCTGCAGGACTTTACACTTTCTTCTGCTGAATGTCATGAGGTTCTTGCTGGCCCATTCATCCAGCTTGCTGAGATCCCTTTGAGAGGCAGTCCTGCTCTCCAGTGTTAAAAGATCCCCAAGGTCTGGAGTCATCCTGCCTTCCTGTTTTAGGCACAGTTCAGAAGATCCCAGAACACAAGCTGATATGTGTGCAAAGAAAGTTAATTCACCTACAAAATTCCTGAAGATGAAGTCTCTCCCACCACTCAGACCACTGACCCAAAGGTTAAACAGAATCTAGCCTCCAGTTAAATGGATATTGAACCACCAACCACCCCTCCTTGAGCCTGGTGGTCTGGCCTTTTTTTCATCCACTATGCAGTCCACCAATTCAATCCATACTTTCCCAGCCAGCCACAAGAATGCTATGAGACTGTGCTGAAAGCCTTGCTGAAGTCAATTAAATGAAATCTATTGCTGTCATCCACAGAGGCAGTTGTTTCATCACAGAAGTCAAGAATCAAGATGGTCAGGGTTGATTTACCTGTGGTAAACGCACGCTGGCTGTCCCCAGTCACTTCATTGCATTTGTGTATTTGGCTTACTACAGCCAACCAAACATGACAGCCTCTCAAAGACATAAGCTGGCTCCCCCAACATTCAGACACATCCCACCCAGCTCTGTGGATTTGTGTACATCCTCTCTACTAAGGTAGTTCCTAACTCTATTCTCTCCTACTATATACACCATCTCCCTCATCCAAATTCCACTACTCAGCACAGACCAGGGCCAACTGACAGCAGACTTTGCATATGAAGACCCAGCCCTTTCCATGCCCTTCTTCAGCTGTTGTCTTAGTCTTCCTTCCACTGCCAAGGTACTTGTAGAAGCCCAACTTGTTGTCCTTCACATCCTTGAATTGTTTCAAACCCAGATGAGATTTGCCCTTCATAAATCTATGCCTAAAAGCTCAAAGAATGATTTTATATTGCTTCTAGGTAGCCTGTCCTCACTTCCACCTCCTAGACAATTCCTTTTTGAATCTGACCTCAGGTGGGAGTTCCCCTTTCAGCCAAGCTGCCCTCCTGCCATGCCTGCTGCTTTTCCTGTGCATAGGAGTAGATCATCTTTGTGGTTTGAAGAGGTTTCCTTGATGGTCTCCTGAGTGCTTCTGTCATTCAGAACAGTCTCATACAGTTCAAAACTGTATCATTATTAGCCTCACATATTTGTGTTACTGAGGATGACACCAAGTATGGTTATATCTCTCCATTAACTTACCTGGAAGAAACTGGGACTGGACAGGAAACACTGAAGTTCTTAACACTGATGCCTAAGATTTAGGCTTCTCAAAGTTAAAAACATAGAACTATGCAGCATAAACACAACTGCTTATTAACATGGCAAAAAGCAACAAAGCAAATATTCCTTAAACTGAAGAAAGAGAAGAGGAGAGAAAGAAGACGGAAAGAGGACAATGAAAATAAAAAAGGGAAAAGGGAAGAAAAAAAAAGGAAAAAAAAAAGAAGAAAAAAAATGAAAAGAAAAAAAGGAAAAAGAAAAAGAAAAAAGGAAAAAAAGAAAAAGGAAAAAAGAAAAAGGAGAAAAAGGAAAAGAGAGAAAAAGAAAAAAGGGAAAGAGAGAAAAGGAAAAAAGGGAAAGGAAAGAGAAGGGAGAAAAAGGAAAAGGAAAAAAGAGAAAAAGAAGAGAAAAAAAGAGAAAGAGAAAGAGAGAGAAAGAGAAAGAGAGAGAAAGAGAAAGAGAAAGAGAAAGAGAAAGAGAAAGAGAAAGAGAAAGAGAAAGAGAAAGAGAAAGAGAGAAGAAAGAGAAAAGAGAAAAGAAAAGAGAAAAGAGAAAAGAAAAAAGAAAAGAGAAAAGAAAAAAGAAAAAGGGAAAGGAAAAGAAAAAGGAAAACAAGATCTTATGTTCATACACACATGAAAACCAAAATACATGCACAGAATGCTCTGGAGAACTAGGGAAGTTGATTACTCGTCCATGTCATGATGCATGCTGTTAATATTGAGTGTGTACACAAACCTTTAATGCCAGACTTCACAGATCTCACTGCGGGCAGGAACAAAGCCAAAGCTGTAAATGTAATACCCAATGTTCAGGGGAGATGGGAACGTGGAAAAGAGTTTGGGAAATACCAGGATGCCTTTGAATCTATCCAGAGAACATTTTCTATAGCCTCCAGGCACTGGGATGTGGCACAGGGCATTCCTTCATCTCCAGGTCAATCCAGTGCGGCCAAGGCTGCTAAGCCCATCCCTTTCCTTCAGACATACGTGGGAGGAAACTCCCCCTTCTGGCACTGGACTATACAAGAGAGGGGAGGGAAGGAGAAGAAAGAAAAAAAAAAAAAAACAAAACACCACCTTCTGTCCACCATTTTAGAGAGAGAAAAGGAATTCATCAGCTGCTCTCCTATCTGACATCCAAATGGAAAAGGCAGGACACCAGACTGCTTCCTCACTGCATTAGACATGAGAGGAAGCAGGATAGGAAGAGAGCAGGAAGCAGCCAACAAAAGGTAAGAAGAGATGCTAAACTTCCCCATGCCCTAATGCTGTTGCATTTGAATCTGAATTCTTAGAAACCTACCCAGCTGTGGAAAAAAGACTGGGAAAGCTGGGGAGGGACGGATGGCTTTCTCAACAGAAATACATGTTTTGCTTTATTTATATTTGCATGCTTCATCCGAAATGTTACACAACATGAAGCTTTATATAGCTATACAAGAACACGTGCTCCTCAACACATTTACGGAAAAAAACCAACCACACCAAAATCTGTTCACATAAAAAAACTCAGCCAAGTCTAACAGGACCCTAAGGCAGACTGCTGACTAGGCACCACAACAACAAAATAAAGCATTAAAAAATATTCCTTGCTTAGTTGTGAGAGAACAGCTTTCCCAAGATGATTCTGTGTAACTCCATGACCCAAATTCACTAACATTAGCCAGATAGCAACGGCTGCTACAGGACTCCTTTGGCAAATGCTGTATCACAGACTTTTCTCTATCTCAATATGCTGTGATTTCCTGTGGAATGGAGAAATCATCTATACTAGAAAGAGGTGCAGTACTAACTTTTTTAGAAGTAAATAATTTTGTAGCAATATATAGTATATATAGAGAGAAACACAATACTAGAGCAGAGCAATTTCTGAATGGAGAGAGATTAGAAAAACATTCTGGTAAACAAATGCTATCAAAGCTCATATTTTTTTATTCAGTGCAAAAAATATTGAGTAACAGTTTGCTGTTCCTAGAAAGAATGGAATTCTGTTGCCAACAGATGAAGTTTTTCATAGGAATTATAATACTACACTGAAGATTTATGTTCCTGACAAAGGTATAAAGTTATCCAAACTAGGGCAGAAAAACCAGAATAGTTTTTTCCCAGTGAAACAGAGTTACATTTTTTTTGTTAACTCTTGCTACAGCAGAAGTTTAATCTTCAAAACCAGGAACTCATGCTGCGGTTGATACTTATAATGATGAAGTCTTGCAACAGCACTCTGCACAGGGTGAACTGTTTTATCACAAGTTCTTACACAAGCAAGAAACCCTATCATCTTGAAATCAATTCAAGTCATAAGTTTTTACCTCCAAAAGCACATGACTTTAAATTTTCTTCTTGAGATTTTGGGGTTTTACAATGATGCTTTTCCCTGCCTTAAGAAAAGGCTTCCTCAAAGCTGTGTCCATCTGACAGATGCACACAAGAGAGGAGAAAGGTGACCCTGGGCAAAAGGCTGTCCTGTACATATCATAAACAAGCAAGGGAAACAAATCTTGCATGTCTTTGCTGTAATTACACAGATGCAAGTGGCTCTATATGCCTGCTCATCACTCTCCTGATTCCCACGGAAAAACTGTTCTTTGTGCCCTGCAGGGTTAGGGTCTTCTGTGTTCCTTGGAACTACGGCAGATAACAGTATATAGAGCTATTATTTTTAAGTCAACTGACACTCGCCAATAAAATTCAGGATTTCACAGGTTTTAAAGTTCATTTCTTTGCAAGCAGTCAAACAGCATACTATGTGTTGAATCCTGGGACAATTTACAGTTACACTCTAAGCTGCTCCATGAATATTACACTGACTTACACAACTTAGAAATCAGTAAATCCGTTGCCTTGGAAAAATTTATCCAAAGGCTCCTGATGAGCCAATGGCAGTGTTTTGTTTAGGTCTCAAACTTTGGCTTCCATTTCACAGATGCTCGCTTCACCAGATCATATTTACACTACATCACCAAAAATGTTTTTATTTCCGTCCTCCTGAAATGGCTGTAAGTTTGGTTTGGTTGTTTTGTTCATTTGGGGGTTTTTTTTGGTTTGTGGGTGTGTGTGTGGTTTTTGTTTGTTTGTTTGTTTGTTTTGGTGCCGGTTGTTGGTTGGTTGTGGTTTTTTCTTGGTTGGTTTTTTGTTTAGTTTGTTTGTGGGGTTTTTTGTTGGGTTTTTTTTCTATGTGTGTGTTTTGGTTTTATTTTATTTTTGGTTTGGTTTGTTTTTTTCCTAGAGGAAGAAAATAAATTAAAAGCTTTACAGTTACAGTTGTGGTTTTTTGTTTGGGTTTGTTTTTTTTTTTAACTGGAAACCAACAAACTGTATTTCTCAGCTGAAGCAGAGACAGAAATCCTGATCTCTTTGAACAAAATGCACAATAATCCAAAGGCCTCCAGAGAAAAATCAGTGTACATGTGCCCCAGTTTTTACATTCGTATAGAGAAAACATAACAGTCTACTTCTTCTGACTTTAAAAATCCTACATATAGTCGGTGAGAAGTAAAACACTATAAAATAAAAACTTCTTTCAAGGAACAACTTGCCACCAGTCCTTAGTCCTGCAAAAGATCTGCAAAAACTGAGGATATTTTGCTTAAGTAAACAGAATTTTAATTGAGCATAAACAAGTGAACATCAGGCGTGCAATTTCCATAAGTATGCATGATTCAAAGGAAAAAAAAGATTTAAAAATCTGGGGCAGTAGTGTGTATGTGGCAGGCTTTTTTTCACTACAAATGGATTCTTTAAAAGAAATTGTCGCTGACAAATCATAATTTCTAATAACTGTTTCCAGTAAGGCCAAAGTTAAGTTATCTAGCATGGCACTAAAGAACACATTTAATTTTAAGTATGCTTCTAACTTCATTAGAGCCAATGGCTTTTTCCATGCTTAAGGCCAAGAATACGCTCAAGTACTCTGCTGAGACAAAAGCTTACAAGTTTGTTGTTTAGAATGCAAAGTGAGGCTTTTTATCCCAAAACCACATTTTCTTGCATGTAATCAGCCCTGATGCTGCTGCTGTAGTTTCCAATTCATTCCAGGGTGCACTCAGCATTTATTAGGGCACAGATGGTGCTCTCCTTCTTTGGCTTCTAAAGAACATGACTAAATATTAAAACAACTTGGCTGGCTATCTGCCTCTTAGCCTGTTCTTACACTCTCTATTGCCACAGTAAAAATAACAGTAACCTTTGGTCTAACCTGTAAGCCTTTTCTAACTTACACACGAAATTTTGTAACGGTACAGTCAGCCCAGTCGAAACCAGAGAAACTGATATGCATAAATCCAGCATATAAATCACAAGCGATTAAGAGCAGGAACAAGCAATCCACAAAACAGTCAAAAGAACAAAAATCGGAAACAATTTTTCTAGTAACAAACTACTCAATCCCGACTGTACTCGATGGCTGTGTGTGCGTTTCTGGAACTGTAAGGATTATTCAACAGCTCAACCAGCACTTAGCAAACAAACAGGCTGATTTGAAAGGCAAATAAAGAGCATTAGCATGACAGGATTTGTCATAACAGCGAGCAAGGTCTTTTCCAACACACTCAATGCCACAAGTTTGCATTGTGCTAAGACTTGCAGTGTTTTCCCCTATGGGCAGCACAGGACATTTCTTTCCCAAATTCTAAAAATTATGTACTCAGAAATTATGTTTCTGAGAAAGCATAAAGATACCCCACAAAAAGACAAGCTGTCACAATACTCCATTAAAAATGTCCTAAGGTAAGACAATGTCAGATTTGTCCAGCAGACCTTGACAAAACATTCTTGAGCGTGCGGCTAACTGTACCGGGGTGCAGGTGCACGTGACGGCCAACAGGTCTCAGGCACCCATCTTCACAGGCTCTCAGTCTCACACAAAGCACACTGACACTGGAAAGATCACACGCCGAGTGCATCAAAATACATGTGACGAAGCTCAAATGGGGGGAGGGCTTAGAGAAAGGTTAATCAGACGGCTCAGAAACGACTTTCCCAAGTGAGGACTATTTCACCATCTGGCTGGTAACATGAGGTTAGTAGTCAGTGCATGCATGCTGCCAAAGCCTGTGGCAAGAAACATGCATTTTAAGCAGTTGTCTTGACTTCAAAACAGCTTAACAATTATATGCGCGTATTGATAAAGAAATCACTTCTGAACAAACATCAAGTCCATAAAACTAGTTTTAGAAATACATTTAAATGCCAAAAAGCCAAAAGTTTGACTAAATAAGATTATGTAACACCCACCAAATCAGTTAGCTCCTAAATTTGTTTTAAAACTATGAAATGGCTAGTAATTTTAGAAGTAATGATCCTAGATATTTGCACTCCAATAAATATAATAAACTAAATAAAACTAAATTAGCATATGCTACAAAATCAAAATTGCATTAAAATCATAATAAAAGTTAATAAAAATTCTGTCAGTATGAACAATCCAGAAACAAAACACTGTAAACATACATAAAACAAAAAATAATCAGGTATGGGTGGTGAAGAGACTGTTTTGCAGTAATGAAAACTGCTAGAATTTACAGTCTGTTCCCTTTGAGGTAAGAGTCTAGGTCCTCCTACACACCAGCCTCTCCCAAGATTGCTTCTCCCACTGTCTTCCAGTCTCCTGAAACTCAGCCCTGCTCACTCCCTAAACTTTGCAATACTTCCTGGTGCTTGGCTGGCTTTCAGGAAATTCAGGCTGTCTCCTTTTCTTGGTATCATGCTCCATATCTACACGACGCATAACTTGAAATTACTGCTACATTCAACACTTTCAAAATTATGGCTTGAGAACAAGCTTCAAAATGTCATCAACAACAGTCCTGGCCTTACCTGCAGGATCTTGTACTGTCATTTCCTTACGCTTCACCATTAGCTTGTCTTTAACCCACGGGAACTCCTGTAAGGAATCCAAGAATGCATCAAAAGCCTTAGGTCCTCTGGTGGGGAGAATATCAAGGAGCATCATGGTTTTCCTCTGAGTGGTGGTTTGGGATTTTATTTCTTGAACATGACTGTCCGTGAGAATCCCTTCTTGGTAGAGGTATTGAATAACAACTCCATCCACCAGCACCTCTGTACAGAGCTCCAGGCGCAGGGAGCGTAAAAGCTGCTTGTCTCTGGCATCCATCTGGCAACCTGAAGCATGAGAAAAGGAACAGGGAAATGTGTGATTAAGTACTTCAACCTTTAACATCCAGAAGTGATGTTTGATATCTGGCAACCTTCAGAAAGAATGTCAAATTCAGAATCACAAACCTGGGAGAACTACTTATGATGCCGACCACTTTCTTTCCACACAGATTTCACTGTGTTACGAGCTAAATTGTCTGTACCTCCAAAAAAATGCAGCCATTTCTGGGAAATATTAGACAGAAAGACAACCTTTGGCATTATGAAGACCAGTCCATTGCTGGAATAAAAACCATGCCAAATAACCCCACTCACTATCTGGTCAAGGTCCATATTAAAGGCAGCTAAAGCATTTACCAGTATGTAAGAGTCTCTACTCCCATAAAGTTAGAAAGATGTCACACCTGACTGATGTCACTGATGCCTCTGATGCTATTGCTGTTGTAGTAGTGCAGAAGCATGAGCAGGACCGGTAGGTACGCCACAGGCAGGCAGCAGTGGCAGGGACAGAGGCAGCAAGTAGCTCTGGCCTATGCAATGCATTTTAATTTTAGGAGGGGTAAAAATGTACCTTACACACCAGGTTGTTTTCCCCCCTGATTCATCTTGGAAAGCTGCTCTGGAACTTGCTTGATCTGATGATGAGAAACTTTCTTCAAATTTTCATCTCAAATTTATCCACCTTCTATTTATAGTCATTTGTTCTGCCAACACTGTTCTTCAGCTTAAGTAGCTCTTCTCCCTCCCTGGTATTTATCCTTCTAATGTGTTCATGGGAAAGCAATTGGATGCCCTCTGCCAGCTTCTGTTTCACTTGACTAGTCAACACTGACTAGACAAAAGCTAGAAAAGATGCATTTTATAGCCACTCTACAGAAGAGAAATCGAGGTGCAGAGAGATCAAGCAACTCATCCAAGATCATACTGGGAATCTGTGCCAGACCTATGAACTGAATCAAGATGTCTAACCTAATACTTAGTGACAAACATATCCTGTGAGTGGCACTTGAAAAGGAAAATGTCAGAGTAATACAATTAAACACTTTCTCCTAACTAAATAATGAAGTCAGAAAAATGCAGCAGGTGTTGAGTGTGATTACCAAGAGAGTTTCTGATAATTAAACTAGATGCTGCTCTTCAAACAGCTAGACCTTGCAGAAACTGTGCTTCATTTAGCTTGAGGATGCAAAGAGTGGCAGAGATTTTTCAAAGCTTTTTTAAGAAACCTCCTAAAGTCTTTATATTGTGAGAGGTGCCTACTGACTCACAAGGCCCCATCAAAAGCCGGTTCATTGACCTGGTTGTTAAAATCTAGGGCAGTCAAACAGAAAATACAGGCATGTAAATGGCCTCTGGGACAGAATGCAAGAACCTAGGACCCAGAGAGAGACTAGAAAGCCGTGTGACACCCTCCAGTAAAGCCACTTCCTGAAAACACTTCCTCTGAATGCTGAAGGCATTGCTGGATGGCACCTTCTCAGGGGGACTCCATGTTTCCTGGGTTACCCAGTGTGCTTCTTACATATTGAGGTGAATTTTGAGGTGCCTACTTTCTGTCTAGGGGTCATTTGGGAATCACAAAACAGCTATCCTGGCACATCCTTAAAAATGCTAGCTTGCTAAGCACAGCTCAAACATCAAACTCCATCATGAAGTGAGGTGACAGTTCAAGCAAGGAGGTGGAAAAAAGAGCAGACAAGAAAGAGAACTGGATTTCCCCATTTGATGTTAGGATGCTCAGAGTGGACAGGTGAAGCTGAAGATTCTGATCTCTGACACATTATACTTTTATGCTACTGGGAGCAACTAGTGAACTAATGCAAAAGCAGATAAAATTCAGGCAGCAGATCCCCACCATTTCTCCCTCAGGACTTCCTGACCCACCCTGGGCTCACGAACTGCTTTCAGACTTCAAAATGGGCACCCGACAGCAGCTCTGAGGGTGTTATGTCAATCCAGGCAGAAAATTCTTTCAGATGCTACAAAGCTTTTGTGCTTCACATTCTGCACAGGCCACCAAGAGTCCAGGAACCTCCTCGCCCATGTGCTAGATGAGGAACATGGACTTCTCCAGTCACTGTACAGCACTTGATGAGTTCCCCTTCTCTACAGCTGAGGTGGTCAATACTTTTCCAAAATAAGGCCCTTTCAAATCATCTCACTTTGCACCTTTGTGAGCTTAAAAATGCCTATCAAGCCATGAATCTCAAGGGGGAATTTGTACTGAAGAAGGCCTTTGGCTTGCTGACTGCATAGCGAGCACAACCGAGGTTTAAAGGCCCTTCACACCAAGGCCACTAGTCCAGTAAACTTCCAGGGATGGGGTGTACTGATCTTTGAGATCTTAAAGTACTTGTGTGTGTTTGCTGTGCGAAGGAAGTGTCCAAGTCAGGAACTAAGCGGACAGATAGGGAAATGTATCAGGATTTTGGTGTATAACAGTATAGAGGTGGAGTTCAGTTCAACACAGAATTAGTTTAAATTAATTTTAATCGCAGCCTCTATCTAAGAATCTGAAGTAAGCCCCAAAATAAATTTTCTCAGGTTATGCTGGTGCTAGAGGGAAAGGAAAAGAGATGGCTGTTTACTCCAAAGATGACAGGGCTCAAACCTTCCCCAGATACTTTTAAAAATGTATCTTTTCCATTGTAGAGACAAATTTTAAGAAATATACCCCCACCTTGTGCAGCGTAAGCACAGTCCTTGTTTTATCGCCACACCAACACAGACAGATTTGCATTTTTCCGGATTTTACACAGAATCCATCCACGAATGGGGATTAAAACTTTTGAAAGCCTTGACCCTAAAAAGACTCTTCCTGATCCTAAAAAGAACATTCACCTAGTGCTTGGCCAGAGGACTTTGGCATTTTCCCAAACACCAACTGCACTGGGCTGCTTATGACTCCCAATATATTCCCGTGTGCCTGCTTAAAGAAGATCCATCCTGCCTAATCCGCGAGTGATTTTAGCTACTCACAGCATATCTACAGGTTAAAAACCTCCCTCCAGAGAAGCAAGTTTTGCTTTTAACTTCTCCCCTGTAACCGAGGTCTGCAAGCTGCTGCTCCTGCCGCAGCCAGGGGCCGGCTGCCCGACCTGCTGGCACCCAAGCCCCGAGCGTCCCGCCGCGGCTCCAGCCCGGCATGCAGCAGCACCCCGACCTTCCTTCCCTCCGCCCTCCCTCCGAGCACGGCTGCTGCAGCGCAGGCGGGCGCTCCCGCCGCCCCGGCCCGCCCCGCAGAAGCCCGGCCCCTGTGCCGGCCCTGCTGCTCTGAGAGGTATGGGGGGGGGCACCGAAGGGCCTCTCGGGCACCGCTTGGGCTGACGCCTTTACTCCCGCTTCCCCCTCGGCGGCGCCCAAGACGGCGGCCTGGGGGAGACGGGCCGAGTCAAGCGGGGCCCCAAGCACCGCGGCGCGGGAGGGAGAGTGGGCGGGGCGGCGAACGCTGTGAATGGAGAGCCCCCTCTGCCCTCACCCCGTACTTACAGGAGGGAAGTGGGAAATTACACTGGGCGCCTCGGCGCCCGCGGAGCCTGCGCGGAGAGCACCATCTTTGCTGAAGGCAGAAGGGCTTCGCCGGAAGCCGCCGCTGCCACCGCCCTGCTGTGGGTCGGCTGAGAAAGGTCCGCCGCTGCTGGCCCCGCGGAGGGCGGAGGGGGGCGCCGACGGGAACCATGTCAGCTGTGGGCAGCGGGGCAGGGCGGCCCAGACCCACGCAT